>JAUCMX010000017.1:8421652-8638716 GCA_033459395.1 Hemibagrus guttatus | reverse complement strand
CTGCATTTATTTTTGTTTGACATCATACACAGTATCCTTAAAGTTTACTTTAGCAATGAGTTTTGGGTTGTTTTTTTTTTCTTTGCTACACCACATGCTGTAGATTCTGCAGGGATGAAGTCACTTTGTAGGAAGTGATCATCAGCCTGGTTCCTTCGAAAAAAAGCAGAAAGGACAAAGAAAAAACTAAACTGCAACTCTTTCAATCTTTATTTAAAGAAAAAAAAACATCTCTGCTGATGAGAATATAATAGTGTAATTGTTTATATTAGGATAAACACCCCGATGCTAAAGTAAATTCCCGACAATCTCCATAGTCCCATTTAGCCACATGTTAGCAACTGCCTTTTTCAAGACACGTAAAATCTTTAAAAACCCCCTGTTCGGGGTCGCCACAGAGGACCGACTGGTCCGCAAACAACTTGGCAAATGTTTTACCCCGGATGCCCTTCCTGACGCAACCCTCCCATTTTTTTTTTCTGGGCTTGGGGCCGGCACTGCATCCAGTGGCTGGGGTTGGGGCATTGGCGGGGAATCGAACCCGGCCTTCCGCTGATAGGCGAGAAACCTACCACTGACCCACCAATGCCCCTATATAAAAAAATATAAATATATATAAAATATTATATAAATAGGGGGGGCACGGTGGCTTGGTGGTTAGCACGTTTGCCTCACACCTCCGGGGTTTTGGGGGTTCGATTCCCACCTCCGCCGTGTGGTGGAGTTTGCATGTTCTCCCCCTGCCTCAGGGGTTTCCTCCGGGTACTCCGGTTTCCTCACCCAGTCCAAAGACATGCATTGTAGGTTGATGGCTCTCTAAATTGTCCGTAGTGTGTGATTGTGTGAGTGAATGAGAGGGGTGTGTGTGCCCTGTGATGGGTTTGCACTCCGTCCAGGGTGTATCCTGCCTTGATGCCCAAAGACGCCTGAGATCGGATTTAAATTTAGTTTTATTTACATTTTTTATGTGAATAATATTAATATTATTTAATGTAAAAAGGAGGCCTTTTTTCAATCAAATATTACAATTTTAAATATTAAATTTTTTATTTTAATCAGCTTGAAAAAAAAGGGATAAAAAAAAATCTCAAAAAGGTCAATTTTGACACAATATATCACAATATGGATATTATATCATCTTATTGTTCACTCCTGTGTACAAGAGTGTAGTAAAGCGACGATGTGATGTAACAGGAAGCGTTCAATTTCAATGCTCTTTCCATGATGGATTAAAGAATTGCTGAGCGTGCTTAAAGCTTACTGAGCTCTTTGCTGTTTTTTTCTTTTTTCTTTAAGTGGAGCGTCATGAGATCATCATTTTTTACAGCTCGAAGCCAAAGTCGGCATTTAAAAGATTAGTGGAAAGAAGGAAAATGCTTCACGCAGTAGGTGAGAAGAGTACACGAGATTGGGATTAGCTGTTGTGTTGAAGGCTACTGATTACACGCCGGCCCTTTAAGATGATGTCAGCGATGTTTGTGAAATGGAATAAGGAAGGGCAGGATGTCAGCAGGCTTCAGAGAGATCTCTGGAAGGTGGCACTTCTCTGGAAGGTTGTATGCGTGAAAACGTGCATTATAAATGAGTTTTATTTATAAATTCGAGTTAAACTTTCTCCTGAATCTGACTTAATCGTGGTGGTGTGGAGGTTAGTAGCTGGATCTGATTTGCAGGTAAAAACGACCGTCTCTTGAGGCATGAATTGTTCATGCACAACTATTTTGCAAAAAATTTTAAAGTAACAGATTTAAAAACTTTTGAAAAATTTTCAGATTTTCTTTACATCGTCATTACAGGCTTGTTGAGTTCTGTATTGTTGACCGTTTTGGAAATTAATAAAAACACATGCTGAGAAAAGGCAAACAAAAACAAATCCAGTTTGTGGAAGACATGAAACATCTCCTCGCTCCATCATAGAGAGCGAGTGAAGTGTGGAGAGAAGCTACAGTTCACGCTTCTCTTGAAACCACAGCTAACGTTTCAGGTCTGATCTCTGAGCTTCCAAGTTCCTGAAATGCAAATCACATGTATGTGTTAATGCACTCATTCTAATGTGGTATCGCTTCTATAGTCACAACAACTTCACTGCTTCGAAGGTCATCTAAACTAACAATCTAAACGTAGCTCTATCATCATGAGTATAATAATAAACAACTCAACCAAAGCGAAATATGTAATCTAATCATAAATTTCCTGGAGTTTATTTAAACATTTATGGAAGGAGTTTCCAGTGTTATGTGACTGGTGGAAATTTTACAGACATGGCAACGTCTTCAGGACAGAGGTGTTTACAGGTTTGTCGCTAACATTGAAAGCTAGGTTTTTTTGTTGTTGTTTTTTGGCTTATTAATTTTAATAGAAAGAAAAAATGGAATGAAAGGATCGCATATCCCTGCTTTAACAGGAAATAACTTGCCTAATGGGCGTTCCACATTGCTAAGAATTGTAGCTATAAACTGATAAAATATACAATGTCATTCTTTAATAAACAAAAAAACCTGTGATTTTCAAGGTTAAAACGTCAACGTTGATCAATTTCCGCTGCTTTTAACTTGTTGCTCTTGTTGTCACAAATACCACAATCACATTAGATGATGGAAACTTGACAACAGCGACGTCCGTTTTTATTTATTTATTTATATATTTTTTAAACGACTTTTCTGTTCCACCAGCAATGGTGCTGACAAATATCCACACCCACATGGTGCAGACTTTCCTGTCTGATTTCTGGAAAAACATGCTCTAGTTGAAGTACATGTTCCAGCTTGTTTGTGTTTGACACACACTCGCAGTGTTTGTCACAAACTAACAGTGACTCATGCGGGCAGGTGCGGATTTAATCTCTCATTTCTAAGCCTTTTTTTTGGGTATTATTCCTGAGTGTCATTAAAACACATCTCTATTCTTAACAGGTTTTTGTTTATTTTATATTCTTCTTGGACTGGCTCTCTAGCTCATAGCTCACAGGCTCACAGTAACGGCTGTTGAGACTCATAAAGCAGATCTCATGTTTGCACTTCTGTTCATTAAACTGCTATTAGGTGTTTAGCAAAAAAAAGGGAAGTATTTTGCACATCAACGCAAGCAGATGTTTTGTTTTTGTTTTTTTTTCCCAAAACAAGTCTTGGATGGAACCAGTTTTGACCTGAACAGGAAAACGCAGTTTCATTATTTTAGTATGTGTAAAATGAGTCAGGTGCAGTTCGCTCTTGCTGTTTTTCTACAGCAATTCTGAGAGAAATGAAGTGATGATAAAGTGAAACTAAACTTTTTTCAAGAGATTATGGAGAATTTGCAAGTGAAGCAGTGTATTTGCCACTTTGCAGCAGGAGCAGAACATTTCTCCAGACCTGCTTCACTCATGTAGAGTTCGAAGTGTTCAGAGATGTTCAGGGATGAGAGCATCAGAGAGAGAGAGTACACCATCCCTCTCGCAGATTTGGCTCAGTTCACCAACGAGTCAACTCTTCCCAATTGAATCATTTGCTATATCACACTCAGAGGAAACTGCTATCTGCCCTCTTCTGAACTTAAAGATAGCATGGGATCGGCTAATGTCGTGACGGACCGGGAAAAGAGTGTACACCAGAGAGAGAACACCGTCCCACACACACACACACAGTAATCACGGCTAGTTATTCTCTACACTCCCAGCCACGTGACTGCAGCATTGCTGGAAGTGATGGAGAATGAAGCAATAGTCTGACCTGTTAAAACATGCAGATAGATCCTCCCTGTCACACTACGTCACACATCTCATATCAGGATTAACCCTAATTAATTAACAAATGTTCATTTTTAATAGTTCAGCTATAGAGAAGGAGCCATGTGGTTTGACACACACACACACACACACACACAGAGCCAGGGACCAATCACAGCGAGTTATTCAAATGAATCTTTTGCATGACCTAGATAAAGAGATTTTGAACAGGGATAAAATTAGAGTGAGCGTGTACAGATTTAACCTGCAACAACTTATAGTGCGTAAGAAAATAAGAAAAAAAATCTTTATAAAAAAATAATTTTATAATAACTTATTATTTAGATATCTACCTTCCTTAGAAATCGATTAGAAAATGATACTTTTCACATTTTATTTAACATTTTTTTTTATAATTTTTTTAAGCCTTTGTAATTCTTTAGATATCTAACTTCTTTAGATTTGGATTAATGAAATGAGACTAATTGGAATAATTGTAAAAACTCATTTATAATTATTCTTTTTTCTCTCTTACAGGGGACGTCATTGTGGACATCAACGGCACATGTGTGCTCGGTAAAACCCACGCCGATGTGGTGCAGATGTTCCAGTCAGTTGCCGTGAACCAGTACGTAGACATGGTGCTGTGTCGAGGCTACCCCCTGCCCGAGGATGCCGGCGACGAAGCTGCAGGAGACTCCGCATCTGCACCGGCAGCAGGGGGCCAGCCGCTCGTACCCAAGGGCCGACAAGAGGACACCCCTGAGCTGACCCTGCTGCAGCCCGAGCTGGTGAGCGTGACTCTGGCCAAGGGGCCGAGCGGATTTGGGTTCGCCATTGCCGACTGCCCGCTGGGTCAGAAGGTGAAGATGATCCTGGACGCTCAGTGGTGCCGCGGCCTGCTCAAAGGCGACGTGATTAAAGAGATCAACCAGAAGAACGTGCAGACGCTCAGCCACACGCAGGTGGTGGACATCCTGAAGGAGCTGCCGCCCGGATCCGAGGTTAACATGTTCGTGCTCAGAGGAGGTAAGAGGGATCGTGTCCACGCTTATTGTCTCATTATAACAATGTTCCAGGCTCAGTGTGTGTTAAAATTAGAAAAATTATAAGCAACAGGTGGTCTGATATTATAATCCACAGCGCTGTGGAAATCTCAAAGCTGATTGGTCAGAAGGGGTTGATTAATTTTCTGTAACAGCAGCTCTGACTCACTGACTCGAATACAGAATTGTTACTATAGTAACAACTCATTCACAGTGTATAATCTGTGACTAATAATAAAGTAAAAACAGTGAAGTTGTTTTGTGGATGTTCCAAAACATTAAACTATAAATCCTTCAAGAATACATCATTCGTTAATAAATGGAAAAATCTAATCATATATATAAGCTGCTGGAGAATATGATGCTACTACTGTAGTGAATAATGCACTTCAGAACACACTGTTCTAGGTGATGAGAGTAAATCCACTTCATGTTCACCATGTCGTTGATTATTTTCCTATAACAGCACAAACCTAGGCATTTTACCTTCTTTACATTTTTACATTATTTAATACTACATATTGCATACTTTATTTTTTTTTTATACTGTTTTGCAAACTTTTTGTTGACACCTTTTTTTTCACACACTCTTTTGCTTACTTTTTAGGCACACTTTTTTTACACACTTTTTCAACACTTTTTTGCACATTTTTTTAACACTTTTTTGGTATAATTGCTCACATCATCACATCTGCTCTTTATTCCCAATAGTCATGCTGTTCTACCACTGACCTGCATTCATATATGTACATTTTTATTTTATTTTCCTTTACTTTTTTCCTTCTATTAAATTCTATTTTATTCTATTCTTAGCATTTTTAATATTTAAAAAATTCGTGTTCTTTATTGTCTTTTATTCATATTGATTAAGCATTTGATTACAAAAGCATTTCACCACACGTCATACTGTGTAGGATTGTGTATGTGACGAATAAAATTCAGGGGGAAAAAAAATAATGCAAAATTCCAACTGGTGCGTTTGGATCCCTAAATCAAAACTCATACTAAATTCCCTAAATATCCATTGTGCTCAGCCAAGCAAGAAAGATTGGCATATAGAGATAGAGACAATGCAGAGCAAATTTGCTGAATGTTGATGACCGTATTCTCTGCTTTCTCCATGAGTTTGGCTGATGCACCTTTGATTACATAACACTATAACGCCCTCTCCACGAGCTTCACACAAACCACTCACGTGTTACAGTGCCACGCTTCACATTTGCAAAACGCTCCTTGAGAACGTGATAGACTGTTGAGCAGCTAGTGAGAGAAAATGAGAACGCTGTACTGTGTGTTTGTGCCCGAGAAAGAAAAAGTGCTGATTGCAACACATTCAGAGAGGTGAGAAGGAACACGAGTGATGGAAGGGACAGATGTGGAGGGAGAGAGAGAGAGAGAGAGAGAGAGAGATGGAGTGTGTGAGCATTAAACGAGAAGAACAATGCGTTCCTAATCGAGATCTGGGGTACAAACTCTGCTCTGCAGAATCATTTATCGGCTCTAGGTGCCGAAGAGCAGCACTACGGACCACTTTACAGCCTAGTTACCAGGGCAATAGCGTAATTATTTTAATGACAATAGTAATAGCGACATGGATGATAAACACTCCACATCGTGTCTAGTCCATCCTTATCCTTAATTATGCTCAAAATAGGTGCAGCAGGTTTAATGGCCAGTCTTAGAGGAGCACTTTGTAATGTTTATAGCTAGCTGCTGCATGTGAGGTGAATTATAATTGTACTGAAAAGGTTGACGATCCTCACATTTCCACACCATCAACCCCACCTGCTCGCTGAGCGCCTGGGGAATCGACCGGTGCCTGGATTTGACCTGTTTTATCCCAGTTTTGTGATTAACAGCTGCTCTGAATGTGTCTTTAAGTGTATAATTGGCGAATCCAGCTGCATAAAATTGGTCCTTGGATAAGGAACAAACATGAGTGTTGAAAACTGTTGCTTTTTAAAGTATAACTTTAGGGATTAGTTTATGGCAGAGGAATTAAAGATACACAATATATTTTAATCTGACCTACCTAATGAATTTAGAATAAATCAAAAATAAATAGATAGTTAAAAATTTGAAAGAAAAAAAAAAATCAAAAGCTAGTCTTAAGCAAGTCTTTGTTGCTCTAATATGGGGCAAAATAGTGCAACAACCTCAGGGCCATAAACTCGGCTACTGACACTTATGTCGTAATGTTTAGCAACAAAAAAAGTGTGTGTACATGTACCTGTGCGTGTGTGTGCATGATAAATGCCCAGACAATTTGTAAGTAAACTTTTTTTTCTTCTCTGGCCCAGTTGACGTTGTTCATTAAATATCTAAAAAGACTGACGCTCCTGATTTATGGCTATTAAGAAGTCATTTTGAACATGCTGTCTTTACTGATCACAGGCTGGCAAAACAGGATAAATGTTTTAAAAAAAAAAAAAAAAAAAAAAAAAAAAAACTACACAAGTCTGAACCACTCATTGCATAAACATTAAAAATTATTTACTGTAGATTTCCAACTTACTTATTTAGATTTATATTATAATTTTTTTTTTTTTAATCATAATTTATAATTATTTAGATCTCCAACTTAAGATTCATATTATAATTTTAATTTTTTTTTAGAATAATTTGGATCTACTTTAGATTTAGATGATAATTTATACGTTATTGATTTTTGATAATAATTTCGATATTTCACTTTAGATTTATATTATGATTTATGTTTTTAATTTTCTGTAATAATTTAGATATCTAATTATCAATAATATTTTATAATTGCTTAGATATCTAACTTATTTACATTTCTATTAGTGATTCTAATTGAAAGGTCACTAATTGGATTTATTCTAAAAACACTGTCTCAGTGATCTGCCTTTAGCTATATGATTTATATAAAAGCAGGTGATTGGAAGCATCAAACCACAAAAAGTGAATCTGCTACAGAAGCTCTTGTGCTGATTCATGTAAAAAAAAAAACAAGTCACTAAACTAGAGTCACTAAACTAGTGCGTTAGCATCTTTCATCTCTGCTGTATTGTTTTAAACACTGCAGTCACCAGAAAACCAGTTTACACATCTCCGAATACAGCATCTGTTGTAAGGAAAACCCTTTCCAACTGAAGTGCTCTTAAATCCAAGAGAAGAAATCACCAGAGAGCAGAGTAGTGGCTTAGCCTGAGCTGTGGCTTTTCTATACGTTTACAACAAGACCGCGATGGAGAGACACTTAGGGTTTTAATGGTTTTGTGCAACATTCGTCCTTCAGTATAATGCACTGTGAGAGACTCTTCAGCTTTAAAATAGTTTTTTTCTGAAGGTAGATGTTCAAGATGATACCAATAGACCTAATTCTGATCTAGAAGACATTTAGAAAAACAAGAGAATAAAGAGAATTGTGTGAATAAAAAAAAAACATTACATGATTCCACTCAAACATTTGGAGAAATTTTTTTCTGACAAAGAAACATAACCATCTGAACCTCTTTTTAAAATAGTATTTTCACTAAAGTAAATATAATGCATATTATTTATATAAATGTGGGATATTTAGATAAATAAATCACTTTCAGTTCCCAGAGCCGTATTGTTGCAGTTATCAATATCAGGTCATTAACTTTTGACACAAAAGAAAGAGATGGTTGTTGTGAAGCCAAAATCTGCTCCAGACTACCCATAACCCCTTGACACTCATGTCACATGTCCCACTCACCCTCCCCTGCATCCTGTTTTACCGTGATGATCACCTCTGTTTAATTTCCTGTGTATCTGCATTTCATTATCTAGCTGTTGTTGATGTTAAGTGTGTTTGTTGCTGTTGTATTTGCCACCGTCTCGTTCCCAGCCTGTAGGTTTGTGCTGTTTTGTTTATACTCACACTTTGAGTTGTCTAAAATCTGCACTTGCGTCACTGCCTCATCAGTTACCTGACAGATGCAGGCATGTTATGAGTCTAGCTTTCTGTCACATAATTGAAGAGGCAGCAGATGCAAGTGCAGCCGTTATTAGGGCTCAGTCCAAACCACAACTAAAACTGCAAGCGTAAACAAAACAGCAAAAACCTACAGGCTAGGAATGAGACTATAGCAAACACAACAGCAGCAAACACAGCTAGACAACAAAACGCTGAAACACAGGGATTTAAATAGGATGTTTGTGGAGGTGAAACAGGACGCAGGTGAGGGTGATTGGGATGTGTGATACGTGTGCTGTGATCATGTGAAGTGTGGGGGCTGATGGGTAATGAAGTCCAGAGTTGGTTTCATGATAACTATAACAATTAAGCTTTATTAATTAGAGCCTGCCACGGTGGCTTGGTGGTTAGCACGTTTGCCTCACACCTCCAGGGTTGGGGGTTCGATTCCCACCTCCGCCGTGTGTGTGTGGAGTTTGCATGTTCTCCCCGTGCCTCGGGGGTTTCCTCCGGGTACTCCGGTTTCCTCCCCCGGTCCAAAGACATGCATAGTAGGTTGATTGGCATCTCTAAATTGTCCGTAGTGAGTGAATGAGAGTGTTTGTGTGCCCTGCGATGGGTTGGCACTCCGTCCAGGGTGTATCCTGCCTTGATGCCCAATGACGCCTGAGATAGGCACAGGCTCCCCGTGACCCGAGTATAGATCGGATAAGCGGTAGACAATGAATGAATGAATAATTAGAGCCTAATTTTTGCCTAAAAAATGTCAAATTTGCCAGGAGGAGGTGGAAAAGATATTTTAAAGCATTAAAAATGCACCTTGTCGTATTGATAGTAAAAGTTTCTGCTCATGAAAAGAATTCGACAAATTAATGCTTCACAAGGAGGATTTTCTCAATATTTTAAAGTGTCAGAATGATGTAGATATTGTTAAGTATAATTTTAACTGTTTTAGGAGAATAATCACTGATACCAACCCAGAATAGATTAAGTTTTCATAACAACACATCTCAGCGTCTTTTATTCTTCTTGTACCACAACAATTTGCCAGAATTTATTTATTTATTTATTTTCTGAACATGTCATTAGTAATAATTTCAAAATTCATTCTATGTTGTGGAACATCCACGAAACAAGTTAGTTCTTTTCATCACTTCCTCTATATCAGATGCATTGGTAATTCCCTCTCTCTCTCTCTCTCTCTATCTCGAAGTTAACAGTGTTAATAAACAAAACTTTCTGTTTTCCTGAATCCCCAAAATGTAAACCCCACTGTGCTGAACATTTACAAAACGTCACACCGGAGACTTCTTTCATAAGCGTTAAATGAACATCACAGACGTAAAACTAATCCACACCTTCTGACCAATCACAATCGAGAACTCAAGAGCAATGTGGTATATTGATTAGATTTAATTAATAAATACTGACTAGTGTTTTAGCATGCAAAATAAAATACATAAGCTCTATAAAGCGCTACTCTACATAAGAGAATACACAAAATATAGGAGACAATATTTCATTAGACAAGCTTCTTAAATCTTATATACAAACATGTTGCTGCCATTTTATATTTTGAAGGATTTGAGCACATATTCCCCTGGCCAAGATGACTCCCTTAGATTAGGGAATCGAAACTGCATGTAGTGTTTCAGATGGAGAATAAATATGTATGTGAGCAGGGTTAATTGTTAAAGCTCTAGGCTGGACTGGGCAAGTCACCTGACACTCGATTGACCCCAGTGTTTACATATTCAATTATTCAACCACAAAAATGTGTCTGGCTGCTTTGTGTAACCTGATCTTCTGTCACGCACACACGCGCACACACACACAAGCTCACCTCGCCCAGAGTGCAGCAGCTTATGAATCATATCGTACCTCATTCATGTAGGTTACACACTCAGTGCGGTGTGTACTGCCACTTAGTGGTCTGTCAGCTTGTTGTACACACTGAATAGATCATATGTGTATGTTTTATCTAAAATATTTACAATGGGTTTATTCATTACTCAGACCCTTTTTTGGGGTTTTTGTATGTTTTATAGTGTTATTGATTCATTGAAAAATGGATTGAATTGACTTTATTGCCCATTAACCCAGAATGTTACATGCAGTATTCCATAACGACAAAGCTAAAACATGTTTTTAGATTTTTTTAAATTGCAATCATCTTAAGAATAAAACTAAAATCTCTTATTTAGATAAATATTGAGAGCCTTGGCACTTTAAATTGAGCTCAGGTGCATCTTTGATTTGATTATCTTGGGAGGTTTTCTAGCACTTGACTGGAGTCCAACTGTGACTAATTCAATTGATTTGACATGATTTGGAAAGACACACACCTGTGTGTATAATCTCTCACAAGTCACAGTGCATGTCAGACCCAAATTCAAGCTGTGAGCACGAGTGTAAAACCATTTCTCAAGTTTTGTAAGCTCCAATGAACAAACTGGGCTCTATCATTGTGAAAGTGTATAGGTTTAGAGCCCCAAAAGAGGGCAAGTCACTCTAACAGCTCTTCAGAAGAGCTGAGCAGAGCTATGAGAACCTACCAGAAGAACAACTACCTTGAAAAGACAAGAGCATGAAGAAAAAATTATTATTATTTTTTTATTTATTTTTTTTATTTTGAACTCCAAGTGCTTGCCTGGCAAAAATCAACTTGCTAATACTATCCCTGTTGTGACACATGGTGGTGGCAGCATCAAGCTGTGAGCCTGCTGAGAGAGGGACAGTGAGGCTGCTCAGAACTGAGGAAAGGATAAAAGCAGCCAAATACAAGAAAAAGGCAAACTCCAATACAAAACCTAGAGGTAGAACATACTACAGAGTGTGCATGACTTCAGACTAGGGCAAAGGTTCACCTTTAAGAATGACAATGACCCAAAGCATGCAGACAAGCCAATGATGGAGTTGGCTTCAGGACTCAAATCTGTGTACTAGCCAAAGCCTAGGCTTAATCTCCATACAATATCTGTGGAGAAATCTGAAGATGGTACTTCACAGATACTCCCAATCTATTCTAATAGAGCTTGAGAGGATCTGCAAAGAACAAAATTCAGATGTGCAAGCATTGTAGGAGGTTTGACTTATTTAAGAAGACTGTAAAAGCAGAAAAAGGTTCTGCAAAATTCATTAATCTATTTTAAATTAAAATTATAACAAAAGTGAAGGGATGTGAATACTTCCCAAACCCATTAAATATTACTATACTTGCACAGCATAACAACAGGCTTCTTGTGCATGTCAGGAATCCAGTCAGACCTCTTTTCTTTGGTGTCAGTTCTTCTGAGTGCACTTGTCTTATGAAATAAATGCTCTTTTTTGCCCTATTTCCCAAGCTTTTAATCTTTTTTTAGTCCGTGCCCCTCTGCCCCCCCCCCACCACCACCCCCCGTGACTTGTTCTGTTCCTCCATTCTCATTTTCTTCCTCTCATTCGATCTCTCTTCCCGCAGGTCAGACGTCTCCTGTGAAGTCTCTGAAGCCTGTAAGTTCATCTAACCACTTTTAATCACAGAATTTTTGGGAATGAACATGTACATGCTTCAGGGTTTGGAGTTTAATGATATCAGGCTGCGCTCTTAATGATGACGCGTTTGCTGAATAATGAATCGGCTGTGCCTAGGCTGGGCTGAGGCTCAGCGTAGTGCTACATTATTCACTATCTCTTAATTCCCAAGGCTTTAATCTTGGAAAGTTATTGATGCAGGTTTGAGTCTAGCTAAAGCAGCACAAGCTTTGATCACATGACTAAAGCAGCTGTATTATGCCGTATATTAATATTTAGCATGAACTTGCTGAGATGTTGGAGCTTGAGTACTGCGTTTGTGTGTTAGTGTGCCACGGCGGTGCCAATGCCAGTGACCCAGAAGCACGAAGCAAACACCAACACAGTCAGCATGGACAGTCCGAGTCCTGTCGAGCCGCTCCCCCAGATGCTTCCCCAGACTCTACCTGTAGCTCTTCCCCAGACTCTACCTGTAGCTCTTCCCCAGACTCTACCTGTAGCTCTTCCCCAGTCGCTCCCCCAAGTTCCTCCCCAGTCGCTGCCTTTCCCTCCCAGCATGATGCGCTCCAGCTCACCCAAACTGGACCCATCTGAAGTCTACCTCAAGTCCAAAGCCATCCTTGACAGCAAGCGTGAGTAACATTTACATATAACACCCACACACACCAATCACATACCCAAGTCAGTGAAGAATATACTGTAGAATGTACTATATAACTGTATCCAGTGGTATTATGGGTAGTTGGGCATACTGTTATGCATATAGCATAGTATAACGATGCATAGTTACATTTGATATGGTATTGTTTATATTTTCTCCCCACTTCCAAAGGAATTCTAACTAGTCTAATTTCCTAACAAATTAATCTGGCTCTATTTCCCGAAATGCACAATTTATCAGGAACTTCTGTACACATTTGTTTACTTATCCAATCTGCCAATCATGTGGCACCAGTACAATAAAAGCATATAGGCACAGTTCAAGAGCTTCAGAATGGGGGAAAAACATGATCTCAGTGACCTGGATGGTTGTTGGTGCCAATCAGGCTGATTTTGAGTATTTTAGACACTGCTGATCTCCTGGGGCAGAGTTTACACATTATGGTGCGAAAAATCAAAAAACATCCAGTGGGCAGCAGTTCTGGGAATGGAAATGCCTTCTGGATAAAAGGAGCCAGAATTGTATGACTAGTTTGAGCCAATAAGAAGGCTATATAGCAACTCTTTGCAACTATGTTGAGCAGAAAAGCATCTCAGGACACCTAATACGTCAAACCTTGAGGTGGACGAGCCACAACAGACTTGCAGAAATTGGACTTTTTAAGACTTTTGTAGAAAGACCAGGATATTCTTATAATCTTTAGCTGAATATATGTTTTGCTCTGCTGCTGCTGCCGCCGCCACGTGATTGGCTGATTGGATAATTGCATGAATGTGCAGACATACAGGTAAACTTGGCTGTGAGTGTGATGTCATGATGTAGTTAGTTGGTAGGGTATAGTAGCAGCCAGTGTAAATATAGTAGTATCTGGTATAGAAAACTAGTTGGTGATAGTATAATAGCTAGTAATGCTATGATATAGTTAGTTATCATGGTATAGTAACAAATGATATGGTGTAGTATCTTTTTATGGAATACTAGTTAATGATCATATGATGATGATGGTATAGTGTAGTGACTCTTGATCTTTTAACTCTGTCCTCTCGTACCTGCAGCTGCCAACACTAAGGAACTGGACGTGTTTATTAAAAGGAACCAGGAGTCCGGCTTTGGTTTCAGAGTGCTGGGCGGGGAAGGACCAGATCAGGCTGTGAGTGTGCTGCCTTCGCTTTGCATATTTCTTTAACCTGCAAAAAACTTTAAAAATGGTGATGGTAAAAATATTGTTATATGTAGAAGCTGAGATATAATATACAACCATTTACTGTTCATAAGAAAATAGTTCTAAACCTCTCTCTCTCTCTCTCTCTCTATCTCTCTCTCTCTCTATCTCTCTATGTAGGTGTACATCGGTGCTATCGTGCCGCTGGGTGCAGCAGAGAAGGATGGGCGTCTGCGGGCAGGTGATGAGCTCATGTGTATAGACGGTGTTCCTGTAAAAGGAAAATCCCATAAGCAGGTCCTGGAGCTGATGACCAATGCAGCACGCAACGGCCAGGTCATGCTGACTGTGCGCAGGAAGCTCATCTACACAGGTGTGCGTTTAGTGTACACACTTCTTTATTTACATACACACTGTACATTGATGTAAGACTGTCTGGTACCAGGAAAAGCAGCACTGCATTGCTGTAAGCACTCTTCCTGTTCGTAAAGACTGTTTTTAAGAAAACAGATCCACAGCACAGAACCAGCCAGAAGGAGGGCATGTAGCAGGGCACGGGAATGATGGCAGCTCATAAATTACATGAACCAAAAAAAAAAAACCTAACAGATCAGATTTTTACAGCTGAAAGCTGCTAAGCTGTCAACATATACTAATAATGAAGCAACATCTGTGAAAACTAACACACTCCAAATTCATTTCTCCATATGTTTTGCAAGGTTTATTCTAACATTTGACAAGGGGCATTGGTGGCTCAGTGGTAGGTTTCTCGCCTATCATGCGGAAGGCCCGGGTTCGATTCCCAGCCAATGCCTCAACCCCAGCCACTGGATGCAGTGCCGGTCCCAAGCCCGGAAAAATGGGAGGGTTGCGTCAGGAAGGGCATCCGGCGTAAAACCTGTGCCAAGTTGTTGTGCGGAACAGTTGGTCCGCTATGGCGACCCCGAACAGGGAGCAGCCGAAAGCAACTTCTTATTCTAACATTCGACAAACATTTACACTCTATACTATGTGTCTGTGTGTTTGTGACTGCATAAACCTGTCACATTTCCAAAAACATTGAAAGATACTTCTATTCTTTCTTTTCTTTACAAATCTTTCTCCTTTAATTCCTTTCTTATTTAATTGCTTTTACTACTTCCTTCCTTCTTTTCTTATTTCTTCTTTATTACTTCCATCCTCTTTTATTTCTTTCATTTCCTCCTTAATTTTTTGTCTTTCTTTCTTTGCTTACTTGCCTCCTGCTGCATGTTTCAGTAGAAAATTTTCCCAAACAGATGAAGAATGAAAGAAATCCCAGGAAATAAATGTAAAGTACAGTAAAATGTGGGTGGTGTTTCAAGGTTTCAAGCGTTCTTAAAATAAAAAACATTTATAATAAAAAGGTTCCATTAATGTCTGTATGTCTATACTACTACAGAATGTATGGTATTTTTACTAAACAGACACACTGTCCAAGCGAAACCTCCTGGCAAATTTGTAAAGCCATGTAACAGTCAGCAGGAATGACTTCCTGTACATGCTGAACATATGGAGCGACTCAGCCCCTGCATGCCTTCTTGTAACAGTTAATGAGTAATAATGGATTTGGCACGATGCTCTGCACCCTGATGAAGAATGTGTTTTTCGTTGATGCAGAGGATGCAGACAATGGACAGTCCCAGGCAACTCCCCCTCAGGTTAACGGCTCTCCCAGGCCTCCTCACGCAGACGCTCCCGCTCTGTCCCAGCCGGAGCCGTACGACATCACGCTGCAGCGCAGAGACAACGAAGGCTTCGGCTTCGTCATCCTCACCTCCAAGAACAAACCACCACCAGGAGGTGAGAGGCACGCCGACACTTTCAAGACATCTTGTTCACTGCCTGCCTTTTTGATAATGATATATATACAGCGGAAACTCGGCATACAAATTTAATTCTTTCAGGAGGCGAGTTCTTAAGGTGAAAATTCTTATTGCGAAAATAATTTTCCCATAAGAAACAATGTATATGCAGATAATCCCTTCCAGCCACCTAAAAATATTGAAATATCACATAGCTTTTGAACGCATGCTTACGCTGACTGGAAAAAATTCGGAAACTCGCTTCGGTTGGCTTCGCTTGGCTTTCTGTTTTGAACAGCTCCCAGACATATGTGCAACTTAGCTGGCATTCAGTTCGGTTCGTTCATATGCCAAAAATGCTTCATATACCAATGCAAATTTCTTGCAAAACTTCAATTCTTAAGGTGAGGTTCCACTGTATGTCCTTTTTCATTTATTTTTGTTGTGTAGCTATAAAAAGTTGTTCCTTCACTTCATCTTGGAGACAAAAAAAATGCAGCTCGCGACGCATCCTTAGAGATATAAAATTACAGCTTTACGAAGTACTGACACTGGAGACTCTTCAATAATGTCGCCATATCAGCAGTTACATTTTTCTTTCTAAAATAATACACTTTTTTAGTTCTTAGATTCCAGAATTCACCAGCTTTGTGTTAATAAGTAAAGGATAATGCATGCTGTAATATACACTAATCAGGCATAACATTATGACTACCTGCCTAATATTGTGTTGGTCCCTTCCCGTCATGCACTGTGTATTCTGACACCTTTATATCAGAACCAGCATTAATTTCTTCAGCAGTTTGAGCAACAGTAGCACGTCTGTTGGATCAGATCACACGGGCCAGCCTTCGCTCCCCACGTGCACCAATTATCCTTGGCTGCCCATGACCCCTTTGCCGTTTCACCACTGTTCCTTCCTTGGATCACTATTGATAGGTACTGACCACTGCAGACCGGGAACACGCCACAAGAGCTGCAGTTTTGGAGATGCTCTGATCCAGTCGTCTAGCCATCACAATTTGGCCCTTGTCAAACTCGCTCAAATCTTTACGCTTGCCCATTTTTCAGGCTTCTAACACATCAACTTTGAGGACAAAATGTTCACTTGCTGCCTGATATATCCCACCCACTAACAGGTGCCATGATCAGATGTAGATCTCAGTGATGTTGTGATGTAATTTTACACTGGAATTCCAAATGCACAGCTTCCACATGGGGAAAAAAAAGCAATTACGATTACAGACATATAAGCATCAACATATCAACAGTTCAGCAGTGAAATATACCTTCATAAAGTGCGTGAGGATGACGAGCACTTCAGGGACATGATATGTCTACTGCTGAATAATTCAGAGTGAATGATAACACTGTTGTACATGGCATTATGACAGCAAAGTGACATCTGTGTAAATAGTAGCTGGAGGGAAGATGCATGAAAGAAGTCTTGTTTGTCAGACGGAGTTACATTCACATGCGTTTCATATTCACTTTTTAGAGCTTTAAACCAAACCCAATATTGTGAATCTCAGATCTTTTGTAGATCTTTACATATAAGTGGCTGAACATGGTGTGAGGATTGTATAGGTTTTTTTGTGTTGGCATGTGAAGCAGAACTCATTTGTGATCTTGAATCTGCAGTAATTCCTCATAAGATTGGACGAATCATCAATGGCAGCCCGACAGAACGTTCCGGAAAGCTTAAAGTGGGTGACCGCATCTCGGCCGTCAATGGCCAGTGCATCGTGGAGCTCTCACACAACGACATAGTGCAGCTGATCAAGCAGGCTGGCAACAGCGTCACCCTCACTGTGCTTCCTGAAGAAGGTGAGTATTTTAGGAATTCTGGACATTTCTGTTATTGCTCTTGTGCTGCCAATTGTGTATTGATATTGTATGTGTGAGTGAGATGCCTGGTTTTCTTTTTTTTTTTTTTTTTCAGAACACAGTGGCCCTCCGTCAGCCACCAGTTCAGCCAAGCAAAGCCCAGTGGCTCAGCACAAAGCTATGGGACAGCAGCCTACCAGCCGCAATGACAGGTACAAGGCCAATACACACTGCTTACACACTAACACACACTCCTGTCTTGATTAATGCATTTTAAGTGCCATATTTTTTCTTAGTACACTCCAGAAAGCCTAATTTTTACTTTTTTTTGCTCCACTCATGGCCGTACACACATGTTCAGCTCACTGCTCTGGGAGAACCGGATACATACAACAGATCATATAAATGTAGAGAGAACAATAGGACTCCGTTATGCCTTATTCATCATGTCTTTAGCTCATAACCCAAACGCCTCCCTCCTGCTGAAGTCGGAGCTAAGCCACACCCACATATGCAAAATGAGTGGTGGCTCAAGTTGGGTTGAGCTGCTAAGCCGCCACTGTTGGGCCCTTGAGCAAGGCCCTTGACCCTCTCTGCTCCAGGGGCGCTGTATCATGGCTGACCCTGTGCCCAACTCTGACCCTGACTCCCAAGGCTGGGATATGTGAACAAAGAATTTCACTGTGCTGTAATGTATATGTGACAAAAATAAAGTCTTCTTCTAAATAATGGATACTTAATTAACAGAACAGAGATTCAAATATATTCATCTAATGTAACACATTTCTTAAGCCTTTGGATTAAATGTAGCTTGTATACTATGTAGTAAGAACTTATAGGGAATAAGGAGGTAGGGTTTTTTGGGGGAGGAGGGGGGTTCAGCGATCATCTGAGAAATACAGTCTAGCTAAATATAATCAACAACGGGCAATTAATGTGTGCAGATAAACATGAAAGGTTTATGATAAAAAATCATTATATTGCCTGCAGCTTTTTTTTTTCTAAAGAAAGCAATACATTTTTACTTTTCCAAAAACACAGAGTAAATACCAAAATTGGTGTTTCCATAAAGTCCAGTAATCCAAAATGGGTTCAGTTGTGACATGTTCAGTGATTTTTAATGTTTTTTTGATGCGTGTGTGTGTGTGTGGTAATTTGTAAAAGTTAATTAACATCCACACTTTCTTTTTAATATGACTTAATATCACCAAGCTGCTGAATTTTAGACTGATGGTTGCTTTAACTTTTCTTAGCAACGGCCCCGAGACGGAGGAGAGAGAAGAGGGCGTGGCTTGGGGTAACTACAAATCCCTCCCCAAGAATGAGACGGGCACCGTAATCAGCTCGGGCCCCAAGCAGGTAACACACGACTGGATGCGGAATCATTCACTTCTTGACTTTTTACTTAATAATTTTCACCTAGCTATATCTCTTGAACGATTTTCATCTGCTTTTTCAGCCGCTGTGTGGAAAATTGAAGACTTAAATGACATTTTTGCACATCATGTCTTTTTAATGATTAAGTAATAACCTTGCCATTATCTGCCAGTCAGATATCAGCATGCATTTGACAAGAGCAATTGTCATGAAATTTGGCTCTCTAATGGGGCATGGCTCCAAAAATGTTTTTATGTAATTATGTAGATCTCCTTTGGCATCATGGTGGAACATGAGAACGGTATCATTTACAGTGTATGTACATATGCGGTAGGGCTGTTTCCTGGTGGAGCTGGAGAGAGGGTCACGCGGCTTTGGCTTTAGTTTACGGGGAGGGAAGGAGTACAACATGGGCCTGTTCATCCTGAGACTGGCCGAGGACGGCCCAGCGCTGAAGGACGGCAGAATACATGTGCGTTACGCAACACTACAAACTTGAATCAATGGTCAATCATCTTTGTTTGTAATCAAGCACTGGATATTACAAAGAGGACTAACAGAGTGTTTGTGCTGATAGGTGGGAGATCAGATCGTAGAGATCAATGGCGAGCCAACCCAAGGCATCACACACACACGGGCTATCGAGCTAATCCAAGCAGGAGGCACTAAGGTGCTGCTGCTCCTCCGGCCAGGTCAAGGCCTGATTCCTGACCACAGTAAGTTGCCTTTAATCTACAATAGTGCTAGTTAAAAGAGGCTCAGATTTAACTCTTTTTACCAGAAGCCAAAAAAATTGGATTTTGCAACTGTTTCAGCATTAAATGAAAGCAGACACTCGGAGCTTTATGAATTTGTCGTTTTTCATAACTATTTCTGTTTTTACCTAGCATACTAGGCAAATATATTCATGGAAAAGTTCTAAAAAATCAAAAAATGTTTCTATCTTCAAAGTAAATGTTGATATCAAAGCCATTTCTGCTCTCTGAGATGCCCCAAGGGCTTCAAACATCTAAAATGTGAAGTGATCTTCAACCACTAAAACTCTGTATAAGGTTATCCAACAGAGGGAAAAACACACATCTCACACTGAAAGCCAACAGTGAGTCTTGACTCATTTTATATCAGACTCACAGCCAGAAAATCATTCATTTCTTTATACTGATTGAAAATGTCCCATAAGTCGATTTCCATTCTGCCGGTGAAATGGGACACCAGTGTAGTGGTAAAAAAGGGTTAATTAGTGGCCTCAAATAATTCATCATTCATCAGGGATGTAGCTGCTCATGAAATTGATTCCTTGCAGACACGCACAGTTTTTTCCCCCTCTAATACTTTGTGCTTTTGTTTTTGTGTAGAAATGGTAGCACTGCTTCAAATTTCATGCATTTGTCTCTTTCTCAGTCTGTCATTTTCTGACTTCCTGTCCCTGTCTCACTCTTGCCTTTGGTCTCTGCTTCTCTCTGTCCGTCTCTGTCTCTGTCTCTTCTTTAGGTCTGAACTCTTCTTCCACCTTGTGCTTCTACATGAAACCAGAGCATCACTAAAGACTCTACTTTTCTTGGTCTGTCCTTATTAGTCTTGGTGAACCTTCTAATCCTCACTTCAGAAGATTTATTCTTTCTTATTTCTCTTTATCATTATCAGAAATCATGCTTTCACTGTTAAAGGCTGTATATGTATACAAAGTGATATTTTCACACTGCAGCGACTTAATCTGATTACTTAAGTTTTCTGGAAATAAATTCCAGTGTTGATCATTAAAGGTGGAGTTCAAATGTTTTCACATTTAAGCAGCTCAAATGTGAAAACATTTTTTCTTTGTTTTGCAAATTTAATTACAGTCAAATGAATTTATGACTAAGTACAATAATTACATTGCCAACATCAATTTCCTCAAAACATAAAAAGAAAAGATAAAGTAAAGAAATAAAAGATCTACTTTTCTTCATGATGGTAAATGTATTCCCCTTGTGATTCGATCCATTTTCTTCTTCGTGGGTCGTGGTTTCAGGGAGTCAGAGGCAGGACAAACTGCTCAAGTTTTTAATTGGTTTCAGAAAAGGAAATCATGTCAGTGGAATTCACATGAAGACATTTTTTTCTGGTTACAGTAACTGGTTATTTCAGTCAACAAAAGCAACATGAGGTGCATTGTAGGCTGTGGAAATGCTCCTTCGAGAGCATGTATCTGTGATATGGCGTATGAGAACGACATCATCCTCAAAGGGACACATTTCAGAAGCTTCCTCTGATTTTTACTCTTAAACACATACTGTATATTTGTGTGAATACTGGTCACTTAGCAACACAGTCAGGAACACACGTCCTGGAAGTGTCCCCGACAAAGCGGATGAAAACATTTGTATGATTTAAGCGTACAAAGGCTGGGAGTTAGGGAGCTGGGAGCCGGGAGTTTAACAAATTATTTAAGCGTTTAATATAAAAACTGCCTGAGGCGTCCAGCAAAAAAAAAAAAAAAAAAAAGTTGAACTTCTCCCTTTTAAGCAGTTTGTATCTTTTGGGGTCTGTATGTACTAAAACTAAAATGAATGAATGTTGTTGGTTCTCAGACATGAACACCTCTTGTTGTCTCATTTCTGGTTTATTTTGCCATGTTTGCCCTCTTTACCTCTGGTTGCCTTCTTATCAGTCTGAAGGAAAATGAAAACTTCAAAGTTGTTCAAAGACCGTCTTTTATCAGTCAGATGAAATCTGTTACTCGAGGCTAGAAGTCAGACAGTGCATACTGTTGATTGGTGATCTGGTGAAGTTTAAAGGAAAACTGTAGCCTGAGGCACATTAAATGTGTTTATGCATAAATATTTATGACTGATGTCTCAGTGTAAGAAGGCTTAAAATTTAAAAAAAAAAAAAAAAAAAAAAAGGTCAGCTTAAAATCACTGGACATTTGTTCAGGGTGCAGTTTTCCTTCATAACCAAATTGAGAGAAATCTCTAGATAGACTGCATGGCCAAACATATCCCAGCATGACAATGCCCCTGTGCACAAATTCAGCTCCATGAAGGAGCTCATGGTTTAAAAAGTTTGAAGTGGAAGAACTTGAGTGTCCTGCAGAGAGCCCTGACCTCAGCTCCACACAACACCTTGAGATGAACTGGCACATCAACCGCACCCAAGACCATCTCACCCACAAAGGCATTTGTAGCTGAATGAACACAAATCCCAACAGCCACACTCCAATATCTAGTAGAAAGCCTTCCCAGAGGAGTGGAGTTTCTAATAACAGTAAAGGGGAATAAATCTGGAGTGGGATGTTCCAAAAAAAAAAGCACATATGGGTGTGATGGTCTTGTGTCCACGTACGTTTGGCAATATAGTTTTCCTAGATGTACAAAATGAATACAGAACTTGTCTGCTCTTCTTTCTGAATGTTTCAAGAGATGTATTTTAATCCTAATTCTTCCTGTTCATTTCAGATGTTATGGAGATGGTGACAACTCCACCTGCAAACTATCCAAAGTACCCTGTTCCTGATGAGCCATCAATGATAACATCTCTGTCTTCCCCTTCACTCTTACCCTCTGAGGGCACGTCAGCCCATTCTCCCCCCCATGGCCTCCATCATCAACCCCGAAATCCCAGAGAACCCAGGACGAGCAGTTCGAGTGTGTCTCTCCGTGACAACACACCCAGCCCACAGAAATTGTATACTTCACGCACAGAGGGGAAAGAGCATTCACATAGCCCGAGAAAAATGGAAAAGAAGCCTTCTGTTTCTGGGATAAACAAAAACGTCAATGCCAGCACTCAGAGTCTGGATGCATACACGGAAAGGAAAGCCCAGGGGCAAAAGGACAGAGGTGGACGATCAGCAAGCCCTCGAAAGAGTCCCAGGAAGGAACTAGAGACTGGCACCAGACAGCCATCTAAAGGATATGAGGAACCACAGAGGTATTCTGATAGGCAACAGTTTAATTATGGATCTGGAGGGAACCTGTACATGGAGGAAGACCTTGCCCTCCACCAGGACAAGGAGACAGGAGAGATAAGGCCTGAGATCGCAAGATCAGATAACGAGCGGCGTCACAGGGAGACAGGGGTTCAGAGAGAGGCAGCACCTCAGAAGTCCCAATCCCAGATCCTCAACGACAGGGCCATGCCAGAGCATCAGCCTACTACCTTAAACCGGAAAGGCCATCGAGAACCCAAAGAGGGCAGGTACAGAAGCGGAGCAGGAGAGGAGAGCAAAAGAGATGCAAGGGGATCTAGCAGTGACCCACCAGAGACTTCCTGGAATGGGAACCCCAGCAGCAAGAAGTCTCCCATCACCCCTGGTCCGTGGAAGGTCCCCAGCTCTGCTAAGATGCAGTCTCAGGTGGAGGGGCTCTGATGCTTGGTGGAGTTAATCAGGAACGATGGTCACTCGGAATCACTGTGTAATCGATGCATATTTTTTACGTGACTTGTACAGCATACTGTATCTTCGCTGACTTTGAGACGATGCATTTATGTTCGTGGTATTCCATGTTTTAAGTATCTGTGTCCGCCTGTCTGAGTTGGTGGGTTTGTCCCATCCTCAGCGACACCTGTCTGTCTCGTATCGTGCCAATCAGAGACTCCTGCTGGAAAGACTGTGAGGTGCGACCATTGAATGCTTTGTATTCCGGAATTGTGAAGGAGTGTTTTTATTGCTTTTGCTTTAGTTTTTTATTTCAGATTCAGTATGTACAGTCTTTGTACCTTTGTTCGAATTGCAGTGTGTCTTTAACGCATCCGTGCAGTTTGCTTAGTCATTGCAGGTAGGATTCAACCCGAACCATGCTAAATCACGGACACGCTGAATGAAAGCCAGCTTTAACCTTGTTGGCCCTGATTCATTGTCAGCTGTGTTGTGATCATATTATTTAAGCTTAACATGACAGTTATCAGCTTTGCAGTGTATTTTAGACCATTTAAAAAAACAAAAAAAAAACAGGTTCCTCCTTTAACTGACCAGATACTTGTGCGTAAGTATATTGTTTACTACATGTGAGCTTATGAAGAACACTATGTAATTTATTGAAATGAAAAAAGAAATTGCAAATATCTTAAATATTTCTGTAATCATATCTAAACATCGTACTCCAGATCCAAAAGAGCTTGCCTCATCCCTCCCTTCTTTAGGGTTGCGAACTTGGTGCACTACATGCTTTAAGGGTATGTATTTTTCACATTGTTGTAGCTTTTACAATTATGCATTGTGCATCTTATAGCAAGGTGTGTACATTGGGGATAAAATCTAAATGAATAAACGGTCATATCATTAAGGTTAAATGAAGGTAGAATGGGGATGGCTGGGGGAAATCATATTTTTTCATACAATTTAACGTATATATATTTTGTCCTATTTCTTAAAAAAAAAAAGTATATAAAAATCACATTTTTGGTAACCAGATATTATTATTGGAGAACGGCTCGAATGGAAATAATGTGAATAAATGTGATGTAATTGCTGTCTTGGTAAGGTCTGTGCTGGTTTAAAAGCCAAAACTGGTTATTACTTTAAATCCATGTAGCTCCCCATATGTAGCTGATTTGCTTGTGTTTCTGTGTGGGATTTGTTTTATGGTTCAGGATTTATATTTCCCATCAAAATGAACAACTCTGTGTTATTGTGATTGTTATTATATGTGCACAGGTTTGAAAAGAGTGGCAGCTTTCATATTTGTACAGTTGATTTCAGTTCCATCCAAAAGCAAGACCATGTTGACGTAACAAACATTCAAACAAATTTAGATCATTTTGCAATACAAATTTACGTAATGCCATTGCACGGTATTTCAGAACTGACATAAAAATGTGAAGCCTTTACAGACTGTTGGAATGATTTTACTGAAAATGAAACTGGGTTTGTTGTTCGATTGCTGTGGTCCATTTCCTCGTGTGTGTATATATATATGTATGTCATCTCATCTCACGTCTATGAAACTGTGGCCTTGCTTTGCTTTATTTTAAAGAAAAAAAAGCCTTCCGGTCTCTACATTGTGGTAGTTGTAAATGTTTATAAACTGTACAGCAACTGATTAAATACTTGCTTTCATTCAGAAAACAAAAATCTGTAAATCACTCCATTATTTTTTTTAAATAATTAAAAACAGAGAATATATATATGTAGTGGTGAAATAATTGAATCTGGTCATGACATTCTGTTCATGCACTCTGAGAAATAAAATTTTAAAGGAAGCTCGTTTTGTTGCGTCGCTGTTAGTCATTTCTTCTTGTGCATACACTTTATTTATTTATTTTTTTTACATATACTGTCAACTTTGAAATTGTTGGCACCCTTGAGGGAATGAACAGAAAATGTTGGCATTCCTACTGAATGTTGAAATAAATGCAATTTTTTTTTTTAAATCATTGTTGGGAAAAAAAATGAAAAAAAATTGGAAAATAAAAGTTTGCATGTTCTCCCCGTGCCAGTCCAAAGACATGCATTGTAGGTTGATTGGCATCTCTAAATTGTCCGTAGTGTGTAAATGAGTGTGTGTGTGTGTGTGTGTGTGTGTGTGTCCTGCGATGGGTTGGCACTCTGTCCAGGGTGTATCCTGCCTTGATGCCCAATGACGCCTGAGATCCCCATGACCCGAGAATAGATTGGATAAGCGGTAGACAATGAATGAATGCTGTCAGTCACAAGAAACCTGACTGTGGCCTTTGAGCATGTTCTGTGTTAAAATGTGAGGTACATACAGTATGTAAAATCCCTTCATCATCCAAAATTTTTTTAACAAAAAATGAGGCTGTTAACCTGTATAAGTCAGGGTCATCAGTGTGGTCATTGCTTATAATTAAAAGAAATTGGGTTAATGAAATATTGCACTAAATGTTAAAATTGTATTACCTTTACTCATGGAAAAATCCTGGATGGTGTATAAACACGGTTATTTTGAGGTACCAAGACACTCCATTAATGACACTCAAGATGAAACATGTTTGTTGCTAACAATCTGCTACTACAGAGAGAGAGAGACGCAACCTCCAGAGGTGGGATATGTTCCAGAGAGCATTTCATTGGACAGGATTAAGCCTAGTACAGAATGAGTCATCAAAAAATGTATATATTATTTTTCTAAGAGACGAAGTATAGTAAAAACAAGACTGTTTTATAGATTTCCAGATTTTTTTATTCAGATATACTGCCTTATTGGTGTCTATAAAGCAAAGGGATTGATAGAAAAAAAAAACACTCCTAAACACACATTTTAAATTTCAGGTGACTTTAAGCAAAAATGACAAAATAATTTTAGGAATTCATGTTTGAAATAAAATTACAGAACAGTGGTTTTATCCTCTGTCACTTATTGCCTGTGAAAATACCTCATCTGCTTATTTTTTAATAACAATAATTCTTGACTAGTCGTGGCTATATATAGTGTCTCTTACATCCTTAACATTAAGACAATGCTTCATTTCCTACTGTACAGCGCGTGCCTGCAGGAAGCCCCGCCCACCCCACAAAAAAACTCCCAGTTACCCGGTGACGTCAGCTACCGGACAAGGCGCGTGCAGCAGCGCACGCATCTTCTCAACCGAGCCAGCGCGGAATACTACAGCTCCC
Organism: Hemibagrus guttatus; assembly: GCA_033459395.1. Classification (NCBI taxonomy): domain Eukaryota; kingdom Metazoa; phylum Chordata; class Actinopteri; order Siluriformes; family Bagridae; genus Hemibagrus; species Hemibagrus guttatus. Next base: position 8,612,142 of record JAUCMX010000017.1, on the reverse strand, counting down.
AGAATCCATCTCGCCGCGCGCATGCGCATTTCAGTAAGCGCGACAGGAAGACTACAAATGAAGGGCTTGTGATAGGACGCGGGTGTTAAGGACTACATATCCCAGGTGGCACGAATCCCAAAAAGGACATGCGCCGTTGACTTTTTAAAGGCTTTTAAATTTGCGTGCAAAATGGCTGCGCAGGTCGACTTGGTGCGTGTTAAAGTGGAGGAAAAGCCTAGGGACGGGTTGGAGAGTGCGAGCAAAGAGAAGAAGAAAAAGAAGAAACGCGAGCACTCGCCGTGCACGGAGAAGCATTCGAGGCCGGAGAAGGAGGCGAAAAAAATTAAACTACATCACCACCAAGCTCAACAACAGCGAATACCTCAGCGGCAGCTACAACAGCAACAGCAACAACAGCAGCAGCAGCAGAAGACTTCACACGGGATAAACTTCAGCAATAAAGAGCTAGCGCCTGTGCAACACCGCAATCACCACCATCACAACCACCACCATGGCCCGAAGAAGGACGCGGCTATGGTTTGGCCGCCTCGAAAGGCGACCCCGCTGCCACACAAACCCGCTCCTGCTCCTGCTCCTGCCCCTGCCCCTGCCCCGCTCTTTACTTTCACTCCGCTTAAAGTAGCGAAGGCCGAGAGCCGCCACAGCACCAAGCCGCATAAACACCCCGAGAAGGACGTGAAGCTGAAACCTAAGAAGGAAAACGCAGGAGTTAACGTGAAAGTCGACTCCTGTAAGAAACAGACAGGTAATATAACTCTAAATCTTAAACCTTGTCGGTGAAACTTTGTTGTATTTACACACATAAATCAGGTAGCCGTGTGTGTATTCACACACACACACACATATATATATATATATATATATATATATATATATATATATATATATATATATATATATATATATAATATATATATATATAATAAAATAATATACACACATGATACACGCCCACCGGTGCGCGCTACTCTGCTAGCCTTATTTCACTGAGTTTCCATAAGCAATTATCTCAACAGCTTTGTTTTACAGTTAGATGACTTGGGTTAACTTCAGTGAATCGAACTGAGTCACCTCAGGACGCCGATAAACTATATATCTTGCTTTGTATTGTAGAAATATCACCGTTTAATGTGAAACCTGCCATGTTTATATTTCCGTTTAATTTTCTGTTACTGGTAGGGACACTCAACTAACCTGTGATTAAAGCTGTTTTCACAAGCACGTTCTGATATCTGTCAAAAAATGATAAAATGATGAAAAACACAAGGAGATTCAGTTTATTTTAATATCAAACATCAGAATAGACGGGTAAATTGTGATTTGTTATTTTTGACCATTGGTCTATAACAGCAGAAGACCATATTGGTTGTATTTGCCAGGTTGTATCTGCCAGCCATGAACAGGAACATGATGATACTACAGTGGGCACAGATCCCAAAAACCGGGTGGCTTTTCTGCTCACCACGGTTATAAAGAGTTGTTATTTTAATTATTATAGCCTTCCTGTCTGTCTTCCTGTCACATTTCCTTTACCGCCGCCATTCTAATATTTGAGGGTGAGCATTAACAGAAGCTATTGACCTGTATCTGCATGACTATACACTGCCACATGATTACATATTTGTATGAATGTACACTTGAACAGATGTTCCTAATGTTGTGGTCAGCGAGTGTATGTATTTTGTGCTATTAGGATCATTTAGAATGTTCTGAAGATTTTTAACAGCAGACAGAATATAGATTTTGATCCGTGTGAAGACCTGTCACCAAAAAGGCTTGAACAAAATTACCTTTAGATTGATTTATTTGTGAGGTGAGAGGAATGTAGTAAACATAAAGATCTTAAAGAAGACATGTCACACCTAACCTAACTGCCCAGAAACAAGTGCGTGTCTTGGGTTGGGATGCCTTGATACAATGCACAATTACACAATACAATGCCAACATCTGTGCACTTCCAAAAATACTCGACACTGATATGTCTTGGGTGAAACAAGGCAGGACTCGCTCACTGTTCATAAGTTCTGTAATTTGTTGTAAGCTCTGGATTTGTATCCAAAAACTGGTACTATACTCATAAAAGACCTTCAGTGATCATAATGAACATCCTCATAACGGTACTTTTTGAGAAATTTTCAATGATGGTTTACCCATCAAAGAAAACTGACTAGGTAGAGTAAAGCATAGGTCATTACTTACCATGTTACTCGAGAACTGCACCAAGATTTGTTGATCTCTTGCCTGCTTCAACTTCATCTCAACCAACATTTGACTTTTTTTCAGAGACCAATAATGAGAATGGAAAACCTCAGACCTTGGAGGAGTACCTATTGAAAAAGAAGAAGAAAAAGAAGAGGCACCGGGAAGATGAGCAGCGCAGCAAGCGATTGCGGACATCCGACAAGGCGATCCAGACCGATGACTGCTCTTTGTCCACCGATGACAAGACCGTCCTCGCCAGCATCAAAGATGAAAATCTCGGTCACGTTGACTCGAACGAGGGCTCAAGCTCACCCTTCCTCTCGCATCAGGACCACTCCATTCGCAGCTCATGCCTGAAGACAAGCTCACATTTTAGCAGGCTCATACACGAGGAGGTGCAGCCTAATGGCGGGGCATCCATTCTACATGCGTATGCCGATGAACTCTCGCTCTTGCAGCCAGGGGAGAAGGAGAGGTTTGCATGCGAGTTTCTCGAGCTGGCTTTTAGCGAAATTTCCAAAGGAGCAGCACGGTATGCACTTTCTGTGGTCCATGGTGCTGCTGCCTACCTCCCTGATTTCTTGGACTACTTTGCCTTCAACTTCCCCAACACACCGGTCAAGATGGAGATTCTTGGAAAGAAGGACATTGAGACCACCACTATCTCCAAGTTTCACTCCCAGGTGAAGAAACATTTGGTGTGTTTTTTTTTTTTTTTTTGCTGTAGGATATTTTGTGAAACTGCACTACTGGACTGCATTGCAGTTCTTAGACTATACTGTACTTTATGCCCTTATGCTACTGAAATGCACCACACAGATCATTCTGCTTGTAATCAGGTCTCGTATGTAGAAAGGAACAAGAATCATGTGGAAAAGACTTTCTAGGAGGATGGAGTCAGAGCACCTTGCACTCAGAGGAGGCTCAGACAAAAGTGTGCCTGCGCTCTTCCGCATACATGAGCTCACACCCCCCCCCCCACCCCCCACCCCCCACCCCCCCCAATGCTGGTGTGATTGTAGTGTTGGTGTGATTGATGGGGATAATAGCACATGCCATCCCTCTGAAACAGAAAGCATGGCCAGTTTTGCTGTGTTGCAAAACTTACAGCCACGTTCAATTTCCTCTGTTTTCAATATTGTACCAATTAGGGCATGAAAGGGTAGTCCTGGGTTAAGCTTTTGAGATGCTCCTTGATCTACATGAAGTCAGAGAAAATATAAATAAGAAAAGACAAATCTGGAAGTATACTTATTCGAAGAAAGGCACTTTCGTGTTGTGAAAGTTAGACGTGTAAAAAGTCTTGGGGGCAGCTGGTTTTTATTCTCATGCTTGTTGGAGAGGCTGGATGGATACACCAGATAGCCAAAAGTATGTGGACACCACTTCCTCCCACCCATGAGTTGGAAGCACAGTTGTGTAGAATATCTTTTTATGCTGTAACTTTTTTAAATATCGTTTCATTAGTGCTAGCTCGTCCAAACATGTTCCAGCATTACTTTGGTCCTGTGCACAAAGTGAGATCCGTGGTTTACAAGGTTGGTGTGGATGAAGGCCTCTGGTGGCCTGCACAAAGCCCTGACTCCACCTCCCCAGCCTTTTTATTGGACATAAGTACCCAAGTTCTTGTGGCTGAATGAGCACATATCCCCACAGCCGCAGTCCAAAATTCTGTACAATTTTTTACATTTTGAAAACCTTCCCTGAAGAGTAGAGTCTGTTACATACAACAATAAGCTATACAATAATATTGCCCCTGCTTTTGGGAATGGGATGTTTCAAAGCAATACTTTTGGCCATATAGTGTATAAAGCTTATGGAATGAAAGACACGACATTTCAACAAAGCTCAGTGCAACATCATTAAAATTGTTGTTGTTGTTGTTGTTGTTGTTGTTATTATTATTGTTAGTTATTATTATTATTAAACCGTATTAAAATACCTGTTATGGAAACCATTTTGTTTGTACTGTGCTGGACTGTGCCACACTGGTGTGAAAAGCACTGTAACTATACACCATTGAGACGAACGAGCCCAGTAGGTGTGTTTCGACTGTGTTTTAAAAATCCCAGCACGCTGCTCTACAGGCGTGTTTTAGTGAAAGTGGTTGAGCCAGCATAGCAGAGGTTTCCCATTCATCAAGTGCAATATTCCTCTTTTGCTCACTACATCACACTAGGTACTTTTATTATTTACTTAAGCCTGGCATCCAGCGCAGTCCAAAGTGCATTAACCATCTACGGAAGTGAAGAGTTCCAAATTCGCCTGCACTATCTTGGAAGCCAAATGTTTTTTCCATGACGTTCTGAGCTAGACACTTTTAAATATTAACAAACCGATGTTTTGAACCCCGTAGCAGCGGGGCAGTGTCTTTTAACTCGTATGACCTGAACTTTATTTGCATTACTTTTAACGTGTTTTGTGTGTGTGTGTGCGCTTGCAGGTTAGTCGAACATACTGCTCTGGGACATATCGAGCTGGACCCATGAGACAGATCAGCCTGGTGGGGGCGGTGGATGAAGAAGTAGGAGATTATTTCCCGGAATTCCTGGACATGCTGGAGGAATCGCCGTTCCTCAAGGTCGGCAAACATCCTGTTGTTAAAGCACAAAACAATGTCTTGATGAATCTACTTAATGAAGGTTGGCTGTTATAGAAACAAATGTTAAAGCACTTTGTCACTATTCAGAGGTTTCTTATTATTTTGACGTAACTTATTTCTATTTTTGCAATACACCCTAAAATCTATTCAATTTATTGATTATATCAATCATTTTTATTCCATGTGAGGTTTCTTTTGTAAAATTCATTAGACGTATAAATCCATTGTTGTGGGTCATATGTGTTGTAATGTGGCTGTAGAGCACATTTTCATTATATAAGGTACTTATACAATATCAAATATGCAAAGGTAAAAATGGTTAGGATTTGTGTTTTTAAAAAAAAGTGAACACAACAAATAAATAAATTCTGTTTTGATGATCATAGTAATAATCATGATGCACAGTACTTTGTATACAGTATAGAATGGGAAACTTATAATATTTGATATTAAAAAAAGCAACAGACCCTTAGAGGTATTATTGCAAAGTTCTGAAAGAATAAGTGGCAGAAGGTTGATTTGTGTGTTTGTGTGCACGTGTACAGATGACCTTGCCATGGGGCACCCTGTCCAGTCTGAAGCTGGACTGCCGCTCTCAGAGTGACGATGGTCCCATCATGTGGGTTAGACCAGGAGAGCAGATGGTTCCCACAGCTGATATGCCCAAATCTCCGTTTAAGAGGCGCAGGTAGGCCTGTATAACTTTTTTGCTTACTCTGGTACAAGGGTTCTCAAGTTTTTTGTTTGTTAGTGACTGCAAAATAAATTCCATAGACTCATTTAGGTTGGATTTATATCGTTATTTAATTGCATGCAATAATTATTATTCCTGAACTTTTCACTGACAGCACAGTGGTTGTTTGTTTTATTGAGTTGCTGAGGTTTGGGTTAAGCCCATTCAATTCTAGTCACCCACCAAACTTTACTTTACTCTCCTCTTTTTTTTCTTCTTTTTTTTTTAAAAGCTTTCGGTCTGTTCAGTCTTGTGTGTTACACCAGGGATTAGCTTTAACACAATTGGAATTGTTTGTTTTTTAATTGTGTTCCAATTGTTTAAAGCAACTGGAATCCTGTATTGTGTGTAGAACTCCTCTTTAGTGAAGTTATGTAAAGAGAAATCCAGTGTGTAAACGGCTTACGTTCTACCTGCAGGTCCATGAATGAGATTAAGAACCTGCACTACCTGCCGAGGACGAGCGAGCCACGTGAGGTTCTGTTTGAGGACCGGACAAGAGCGCACGCTGATCACGTGGGCCAGAGTTTTGACTGGCAGAGCACGGCCGCTGTGGGCGTCCTCAAAGCCGTGCAGTTTGGAGAGTGGTGAGTCTGCTCACTTGTTTGCTTACTGACTACATTTACCGTGTACACGTTTTCACTTAACAGCACTCCTATTATCAGGAGGCAATATTTTGAAAATAAATGCACAGACATTAAAAAAACCTTGGTTTGGTTCTTGTCTGCAATAAATGACAAATTAATTAAACATTTTAGAATTTGAAATATACACGCAATAGAAAGGTTGAAGCTTTAGCTTTTGTAGCTCTATAATCCAAATGATGGAATTATTCCATCACCCTTTCACCCTATTTACTGGCTTAAATTTTCACCATTTAAATGATTTCTGATTGCTGGACAATTCAGTAACACCTGAAATGCAAGCTGCGTCTCTCATCGGTCAAGGTAGTGCATCTGATCAGGATTTTGTGGAAAAGTCCAAGAAAAACTGGCATTACTCAAGTCCGTCACAATACAGCAGGTGTAAACGAAAGACTGGACTTTTTTTTTTTTTTTTTCAGATAATTTTTTCTGAGCTGATGTTAAAATCATTCTTCCTGTACATTGTTCTCAATAATAGCATTTTTGGTCATATTATTACAGTGAACAGGTAGTGCTTGACCTCGGTTGTCTGCGGTGTAAGATGCTGCCAGCGCCGATGTAGAGGTTATTTGTGTGCTGCTTTCTTGGAAAGTGTAAAAGTGAAATAAATAGCGTCTCAGGTTTCAGTAAGCAAGAGAGAGTTCCTGTAAGAGGGTGTGTGTCAGGGTCTAGCGGCATTAATATTTTGCATTTGTGTCAAATCTGGACTTACTGTTGAGGCTAAAATTGCAGGTGATTGTGTTTTTTTGTTTTGTTTTTTAATTCCAACATATGTTAGTGTGATCTTCAGAACACCCGCTTAAATGGTTAACTTGCTGTGGAACACTGAGCTGAAATAAACCAACCCTTTTCCACTTTTTGTCTCTGCTCTGTCTCACAGGAGCGACCGGCCAAGGATAACCAAAGATGTTGTGTGTTTTCATGCAGAGGATTTTAATGACGTTGTGCAGAGGCTTCAGCTGGACCTGTATGAACCGCCTGTATCGCAGGTAAGAGCAGTGTTTCTGTTCACTGTATCACACAGTTCAGTAGGTTGTAGTGTAAATGGCTCAAGACCTGATAGACTGAGGGCAATGAGATCACTGACCTGATGCTGAGTGGGTAAGACTGAGAGAAGGGGAGATGTATACACTTTGCTTTTTTATTTTTAATTCAATATCTCTTACCAAATGTTTTTATTTTGTCATCTGTCTGTAGAGATCACAAATTTGTGTAAATTCAGAGTGCTGAGCTTGCATTCCTCACAATTTGAGGAAGTTGTTGGATAGTTACACGCTGGAGCAGAACGCTCTACTACCTAATCAGATGCTGGCTGTCAAAACGCAGGACAGCAGAGATCAAAAGAATCAGTTATTATGGTGTGAACAGCGTCAAGATCGGTGACAATCAGGCTCGCATTCAAATGCAGTGACTTGCCTCAGTGGAGGGGCGGAGTCTGATTATTTTAATTCCATTATAAACTTATTGTTTAAAATGGATAGTAATGTTCTTTAATTTAGTTATCAGAACAATATATAATAAAAAAGGTGAATGAATTTCTCCAGGCTGACACGGGTATTGGACACGAGGATTGCTCTCCTCTCAACTTGTCAGATAATCAGGGAGTGGTCTCCATTATATGTGTAATGTTTGTTGATTGTCATTAGAATCATTCAGACAAATTGCTCATGATTTCATATTGTAATACTTATGCTGCCCCTGTGTCCTGCAGTGTGTGCAGTGGGTGGACGATGCGAAGCTGAATCAGCTGCGGCGTGAGGGCATACGGTATGCGCGCTTGCAGCTGTGCGACGACGACATCTACTTCATCCCACGCAACGTCATCCACCAGTTTAAGACCGTATCGGCCGTGTGCAGCCTGGCGTGGCACATCCGCCTCCAGCAGTACCATCCTAAGGAAGAGGAAACGAGCGGTCCCAGCTCACCTGTGCCGGATAAGCCTGTTAGCCAGAAGTCGGCCACGCCGCACGCACCTCAGGCGGACACTTTGCACCCAGAAAACACACCTTCACTTAACACCACTCCTCAAGCTCCCTTAGATCCTCAGGCTTCCCTTCACCCAGCTCCAGGTGACTCTCTGAGCAGCAGCAGCTCCAGCAACGTTCACTGATTTCTCCTGAGGACCTGCAGGTGACTCAAACCACTTTCACAAACTTGACTGACATTCCAGGAAAGGATTTGATCTGTCTGACAAAAACAAGACTCTAAAAATCTAATCATATATATATATATGATTTTTTTTTTTCTTTTTAAAAGAAAAACATTTTGTTCGAGAAACAACCCCTGTAAGTACTTTTTTTTAATTTTTTTCACTCAGCCAAAGTATTTAATTTTAATAATATTTTTTGCTGATTGTTCAGTATTGTTTTATATTTGTTTATATCTGAAATGGTGCTCTTTTAAGAGCAAATCTTCATTACTATCTACCAAACTGTGCATCATGTGGATCAATGGATTGGTTTTTTCAAAAGGAAAAAAAGTGCCTAACAGCAATCATGTCTCCTAAGAAGAAACAAAAAGTCCTGTTCATTTCTGTGCTTATTTGTTTTTAATTTTGAGGTATTTTATCCCATCCGGAGAATCGGTACCCGTAATTTACTTTTCATCACAGAGCAGGATCAATTCTGATTTTGTTTTTACGCTGTTTGGCATGGGAAGTAAAACTGTGTCCAAATGAGTAATAAAATTACAACTGTTCCCAAAGAGTAAGGCTGTGCAAAGCTGGATCTTCAGACATTTAATCGACTAATTTCCTAGCAATTACTTTAAGTCTCTGGACTTTTCTTTGGTATGAATTTCTCAGGGTCCCTTTTTATTTGAGGGCTTTTGTTTGTTTGTTTGTTTTTAATTGGATATTATGGGTAAATTTGTTAGTGCAACAACTGGATCATATTTATGGCAGGAATACATGTGTACCGCACAAGTCTTTTGCTCAAGCTTCCTCTGAATTTAGATACAAATCACAAGCTTAATTACATGTTTTAAAAAAACATGTTTCCTCAAAGTTGACCATTTTGTGAGTTGTTTGGATTTTTCAGTGCAGATAAAATGCAGGCACAACATGCCTGGGTAATTTACTTGATTTCCTATCTTGTAGTGTACTAATTAAATGTCTCACGTGGGGTAAACCATTAAAAGGGGTAATCAGGGGTGGACAAATCGGTAGTCTGGACACTTGGGACAAGCGGGTTTATTTAGCGCAAGTTGGCCATGACGAGTTGGAGAAGATTCAACAACCATTAAAAAAAGAAAAAAAAAATCCCTGATCCTTTACATCTTTCACAGAAAATTGTTCTTTGGTATTTAAGGCTTTGTTTTTCACTGCGGTGCAACAACATGCTTCCTAATCGCACCTTCCACACTACACACGAGACGCAACATCGTCGAAAGTTCTGGTGAAAAGAAGCTCTTATTTATTTATATTTTTAATGCACTTTGAGATAGACGATCATTTCGCTCAGACTCGTGCTACCCAGTCTCAAATAGCTTTTTGTTCTTCATGAGGAAAGAACAGAGGAAAGCTTAACTGTCAATCATTTTCCAGCGACTCAGTCTACCCGTGTTGGTGTAATCCTCAGGCTTTTCCTCAATTCTGATTCTGTATTTGACAGCATCTCGAAATCTGCTGCGATCTCATACGATTTGATGTAGTAGACTTTGAACAGCTTTGCTCAGACCCTCTACATGAATGCTGTGGTGGTGATGTAGAGAAAGGGCTATCAGACTTCCGTGTGAAGTAGAGTACTAGCTAATTATATTATTTTACACATTTATTTAAAAAATGAATTATTTATACATGCCAGTCATATCCTTTTTTATGAACCGATTTGTATTCTGTTTTTGGTCGTTGCTTTTGAAACTGGATCAAAATCATCCACTTGTTTCATAAACAGTACGGATCGGCACACTTAACTCTTTTGCATTCGTTTAGCTAGGGTTTTTTTGTTGTTGTTGTTCTCAGGCAACATAAAGCACAACCTAGAATTAGGCCGCCGACCAGGCTACTACTAAGCGTATGATTTCTCCACCCCTGCATAATACTGGATCCTCATTTTTTTGTCAGCTCAAATTATACACCATTTTTCAAACAGAGCTTCCTCACTGGCTGCTACATTTGCCTTTTCAATCACCGGCCAGTTTCACATTTCTCAGAACTTATGCTTTTAAACTCGGCTCTTTTTATCCAAATCAGCTATTTAACATGGCACTCGTTTACCTCTGGGTCTCTACAGAACATCGTATGATCAAGAGAAGTAAAGGAAGGGGTGGTGATTTTGATGATGATGATGATGACTAGTCTTTTTAATGACTAAACATTTAGCTGTGTACTGTTTCAATCATGACGACTACTTCTGTTCTGAATCCCCCATTTCCTTAAATGTTTTATGTTATCTATGTATGTTTGGAGATACAGCAGGGGGAATATTCTGTTTGTAATTCTTCTGTGAGTTTGAAAGTTAGACCTGAGACATTTTTAGGAAGAGTAGCTTCCGAGAGCAAATAGTTGGTGCTGTTTTTGTTTTTTTCAACAATTCTGTGTTGCACATGTCACTAAGGTCATCGGTTGCTTTCCCCCTATACAAATGACTGTACAGTAAACCTTTTTATTTCTTTTATTTTTAACTTTTTAAATTAAACGTAATTGTCGAAATCTGTCTATCCAGATTGTAAAGTAATTTAGTTTTACACCAGCAAAAAAACTAGTTCAAACTCGCTCACTTAAAAAAAAAAAAAAAAAATTACAATAATTTTATACATTGCTAGAACTTTCTAACCTTTTCTCATAGTCAAGTAAATAAAAATGTAGGTTTACTAAAAGAAAAAAAAAGGCTCATGGTTGGCTTTAAAAAAAATAAATTAATAAAATTTTTTGAATCCATGCGCTTACAAACGCTAGCAAGTACCATATGCAATATGTTAAGATTTCTCCAGCCTGAGCGGAATGAAAACGCAGGGGTTTTAAGGTTTCCACTGTAACATGCTTTCTGAGCATTGTGATATCGTTTAACTGACAAACGGTTCAACGGACTTCTTTTTCTGATGCAGTAATCGCCTCCTAGATCCAAATGAGTGCCTTCTTACACGTCTAACACTCGGTGTGTGTTCTTACTCAGAGGTGGCGAACACAGCAGAGCTGCACAGAGTCGAGTCTAGCAATAATTCAGCTACTTCTATTTTAGCTAGACCTAGTCTATCAGTTTCAAGATCCATGTATTTAATCTAAAAAACTAAGATTTCTACATTATCACGAAAAATTTAAAAGGTGAGAAATGTAACTTGGCTGAAATGTCTCTTTCAGGACTTCTCTCACATGAATTCAGGCATTGAGGCGAGTTTATCACTTTTTATGGTGTGTTTTCTGAAAAATAATTCAATTCAAACCTGGCTGTTTTAGCAGCCTGTCTTTTTCAATAAACCCTTCTCCTGCACGTTAATGACATCACGTACACACAATGTGTTACTTCTGACTACTGGCAGCTATTTTATTTTCTTGTCATTGTTGATCAAGGTTATTAAGCTTTTTTTTTTTTATTTTATTTTTTTTTTTTTTAAAACGTAATTTTTTTGCACTACAGGAAAATCTGCTATGGAATCAAGGCATGCTTTGTGTGAATTACATTTAGCATCACTAATTGTTGATTATTGATGGGTTGTTTTTTTTAAAAAAGGTCTCCGTTTTCCATATTTGTTAAAGACCGTAATGTAAATAATCAGCAAAGTTTTAATAGAACAGTTCTGTGTACATTCTTAATCATGTGTATAAAGACATCCGATGGAATGCATAGACCTTTTTTCTGTATTTTTTTAAATAAATCATTTTATGAGTGCACCAAAGTTGTTTATTTATTTATTTATTTATTTATTTATTTTTATCTGATACAAATTATAAAGATCAGTGGAGGATTTAGCACTTTGGCTGAAACCTCACCAATCTTTGATCGCCAATACAGAAAAATACAGCTCTGGAAAAAAATAACAGACCACTGCAATTTGCTCCTAAATCAGCAACTCTGAGTATGATGAGCATTCCATGCCAGTCTTTGTTAAATTTCTATACAAGCACACCTCATTCTGCTTAATGAGGTACTGATTTGGTGATCACCTTAATCCAATCCTATTTAATGGGGAAAAGTATAAAAAGTACTGCTGTAATCAACACTCTCCTCTTGCAATGTGACCAGTTGGATTGGAAAAAAGTGCTAGAAGTCTTTCAAAGGTAATTGAAAATTTAACAATAACCATTGAACATGCCAGAAACAGTGAGAAGAGAGGTTTTGAGTGAAGAAAAAAAAGGCTTAATCCTAGCTTTACTGGCACAAGGATTCAGTGAGCGTTAAGTTGCTTCTATCCTTAATATTTAAAAGGCGGCAGTTCCCAAAAACAAGATCAAGCAACAGACACTAGGAACAACAAATCTACAGCCTGGAAGAGGCCGAAAACGGGTCAGTAACAAGCAAGATAACCGCAGACTTATTCAAATGTCAATCAAGAACCGTAGGCTGACCTCAAGTGACCTTCAACAGCAGTGGTAAACTGAGACTGGGGTGAAGTGAATGGCAAGAGCGGTTCAAAACAGGCTTCTACACGCAGGGCTGAAGTCATACAAAGCCAGAAAAAAGCCCTTCATCTGTGAAAAGCAAAGAAGAGCCAGGCTGAAGTTTGCAAAAGACCACAGGAATTGGACTGTAGCGGACTGGAGTAAGGTAATCTTTTCTGATTTTCTGAGTCCAATTTTCAGCTTTGCCCGACACCCGGTCGTGTTATGGTTAGACGGAGACCTGGAGAGGCCTACAACCCACAGTGTCTTGCACCAACTGTAAAATATGGAGGAGGGTCAGTGATGACCTGGGGGTGCTGCAGCAAGGCTGGAATTGGACAGATTTGTCTTTGTGAAGGGCATGAATCAAGCCAAGTACAGGGTTGTTCTAGAAGAATGTTTGCTTCCTTCTGCTAAGACAATGTTCCCCAACTCAGAGGATTGGAATTTCCAACAGGACAATGCGCCATGCCATACAGCCAGAGCAATCAGAGTCTGGATGGAGGATCACCAGATCAAGACCCTGTCATGGCCAGCCCAATCTCCAGATTTGAACCCTACTGAAAACCTCTGGAATGTCATCAAGAGGAAGATGGATGGTCACAAACCATCAAGCAAAGCTGAGCTGTTTGCTTTTTTTTTCAAAAAGAGTGCTATAAAGTTACCCAACAGCAATGTGAAAAACTGGTGGAGAGCATGCCAAAACGCATGAAAGCTGTAATTGCAAATCGGGGTTATTCCACCAAATACTGATTTCTTAACGTTATTTAGCCAAAGCATTAACACAATTTGTTTACAAATTATTTGCATTTTGTTTTATTTGAGTTATTAAAGCTCTGCAAATACTGCATGATCTTGGGTTATTTTGATGTGTTGTCATTCCCTTTAAATATACACTCTAAATAACAATAGTTATATTTTGAGTTTAGGAGAATTATGGTCAGCAGTTCATAAAAAATGAAACAAAACTGTTCATCTCACCAGTACATGCACCTGTAAGACAAAAAACATAAGAAACTGATTATTTTGCATTGTTCTCTTATTTTTTTCCAGAGCTGTATATATATATATATATATATATATATATATATATATATATATATATCAAAGCAACAAAGATTTGTTGTGATCCAGGTACAAATCATTTGGCTATGAATCATGCCTCAGGATTAGTGACTCTCCAGCCTTTTTTTTGTTTTTTAAAGGAAAAAAAGACAATTTTCACTGCTGAACATCATGTCCTTGTGGTAAAAACATTTATTCATCAAGTACTTGTTATTAAATACACTTGTATTGCATAAATCTAACAGGCCAAAATGTGCTCAGAAACTTTTTACTGTTACTAGTTTTGTTGGTCTGCTCGTTTACTCAGATGCATGTAACATCTGATACGATGTGACAAGCATCGTCATGCTGATAAACAGCGATCTAGATGTATTCACATCATGGCAATAAAGGCAACATGTGCTTGTTGAACATCGTTTAAAACTAGCATGATGGCTTTGTTAACTAGCAGCACACTACAGCAACCAGCGTAAACTGAGCTGAATAAAAAAAACGTGGCTTTCTTTACCAGTAGCACCTGACAGCAACCAACATAAACTGAGCTGAAAACAATGCTTAATGCAAATATTGTTGCTCATTTTAAATCAGAGCTCTTTAATCTTTGGAAAGAAATTAGCTGTACTGTAATTGCTGACCAGTGTGATGTCACTCAACCCTCCGTCACAAGAACAACAAAATCCTTTCCTTGTGAGGATATTCCTGTGTAAGTGCAGACCATGATAACATTCAAACGTACTGTTATTAATTATCTACATACATTCGTATCGATCTTTTTTTTTTTAAGAAAGTCCTGGAAAAGATTCTTAAAAACAGACAAAACTGTATTTGTACATTGTAAATTAATATCATAATTTAATACCTGCACTTCTTTTGGCATTAAATTGTTTAAATTACTTATTCCATTCCACCTCTAATTTGCATATACATGTAAAAAAAAAAAAAAACCCAACAACCTCAATTTATGCTAATTACACACAGAATGAATGAAATAAAATAAATCAAGTACATGCGTATACAAAAAGTTTGTCTTTCCATTTTGTATGAGCCTGGATTTGCCATTCAAGCTAGTAGTCATTCAGACAGTCCACAGTGTACAACCCTGTCGTATATAAATATACTGAAAAGTTATAAAGTTATTGTGCAAATGACTGACAATACAGTAGCATCCACGTTACAAAGCATGCAGCAGTCATTCGGTTGATCCTGATTGTCTAACAAGAGGATCAATGAGTAGTTTGAAGGTTAAAACCTCTCACTAAGTTAACTTTTTATAAATTGAACATATAAAAAGAACGAGACAAAAAATGACTACTTTGATAACAGCTGCAATGAAAAAAATGCCAAAAAAGAAAAATTCAGATGAATGAGCAGGTAACAAAGGAAAACACTTCTTTGCAGCGTTACAGAGTTATGTGACCTTTTTTTTTTTTTTTTACTAAGGCGTAGGGCACATTCATATATCAAGGCCACAAGTTAACGTTCTCAAGATTCATTTCATTTCCACAAAGTACTTGTGTCAACGTCTGAGACGCAGAGAATCTTATCATCTAAAAAGCTTTTCACTTTCACTCTGTTTTTCCCAGGCTGACAATCAGTTTGGACAATACCTGCTGCAATGATTTGTGGGATTTCACCTGAGCCCCATGAAAAGCCACTATATAGTCAATATATAGCATTTTTCAGTGAGAATAACCACCTGAGTTATTGACCAAAAAAAGCCAATTTCATTAATACTTGTATCCACTGAGGTTCGTTCATTAATTAATCTCCTTTTCTCGTTTGTCTTCTGGTATATCAGTCTTTTTTCCATCAAATTGGAAGCTGATGTAGGCAGGCAGGTCCTCCATCACCATAAACATTGACCACCATGAGACACTTCCTGTTCTGTCTGATTTACACCCATGTTTCAGGTTGCCCTCTGGGTCCTTTGGGTTTCCCAAAACGTGTTCCAAAACCTGCAGAAACAAAAGTTGACTTTTATTTACATTCACACATATTCACTTAACAGATGTTTTAATTTATTACTACAGTGATTTCCGTGGACCAAAGAGTAACTGACTAGAAACAGGAGAAAAATAATTGATTTAGGAACACAATGGCAAAGGATTATTATTGCTCGTTGTCTTTCAGTGCAATTCACTTTTATTTAAACAGTTCAGTTAACAGCTTTCTTTTGATCCTTAAAGAGCAAGCCAGAGGCAACAGAGGAAACCTTGAAAGGAAACTGCCTCAAAAAGAAACCTCGTCTGGGCAAAATAGAAGGATTATAAATCATTACTCTTTCACCAGTCCTAGGTTCCAGGACTATCTACAGTATCCTGGTGAGATTAAACACTGAAACAAGTGGGCTATCCATGTTGGACCATCCATAGAGGTATGTTTTTGAAGAGTTTAATATCAAGTTACAGTGAAATGACATCTAATATCTTGTAAACTTTTCATTTGAAACCAAACTTTCAAACAATTTAAAATGGCCGTTGGCAAATACACTACAGGGACAAAAGTATGTGGACACCTAACCATCACACTCATTGATCAAAAAGTTGAAAGCATACAAATATATAGAATGTCTTTGTAAGTAGTAGCATTACAATTTCCCTGAACCTGTACCAGCATGACAATGGCCCTGTCTTCAAAGCTCCATGAATATATGGTTTGAGAAGGATGGAGTGTAAAAACTCGAGTGTCCTGACAGATTCCTTATCTCAACCCCACTGAACACCTTTACAATAAACTGCAATGCCAACTGCACCACAAACCTCACCTCACCGACTCAACATCAATACCTGATCTCACTAGCCACACTCCAACATCTAGTGGAAAGCCTTCCCAGAAGAGTGGAGCGCATTATAACATTATGGGGATTAAATCTGGAATGGGATGTCCCAAAAAGCACATATAGGTGTGATGATCAGTTGTCCACAAACTTTTGGCCAAATAGTGTAGAGTCTGATTCTAAAATCCAGCTAAACGACAAGCCTCAGTAGTTTTAACTGTCACTATATTTACAAGATTATGGCTTCTCATGCTTTACTGCCTAACTCTAAAACATCAAGTACCAAAGTGAGTCCCAAAAACATTAATGCTATATAAATGGTTAGTGGTGTTTAAGGTTCTGTACATCTTATTCTGTACAAGATGTGGATAGTGTCCAAAAGATAAGGGTTCTCCACAGGGTTGCTGGCTTTACTCTCCATAACAGGGTGAGGAGCTTGGTGATCCACTAGTATACCTCCTGTGAAGTATCAGGTACATCCCACTAGATGGAGATCTCAAGCCAGACTGTGGAACAACAGGGCAGATCATATTTTAATATCACTTAACTTGGGAACATCAGGAAAACCTCCAGAGGAGCTGGAATCAGTGAATGGGGCTAGAGATGTCTGGGCTGACCTTCTCAGCATGTTCCACCATGATTCAGAGCAGGAAGTGGTAGGAAAATTAAAAAAAACCTTTTGTGTGAAAATAAAATAATGAACATGTGTTGTTTGTCATTGGGCCATATTTGGATTCCCAATGCAATGAAAAAACAGAAATTGCTGCTTATAACTGGCTAACATTTGGTCCATAAATACTTTCCATTCCTAGCACGGGCCTGCAACTCAGCCTTGTCTGCGCTGGGCATTTGGACCAGAGAGAAAAGTTCTCACTTCTCTGCTCAACTATGTGTTGGATTACATCTTTGCAAGTTACTGTGAATGAAACCCTCTGCCAAAAAAAACTATAATTTAAGTTCTTGGATTTTCTTGGTTTATTAATGCTGAAGAGCTTTCAATCACAAATATTCCAGTAAAGTACATTTTGGCAGTACATTGATTTTGACAGTACAGACATCAGGAAAAAGTTCTTACTAAGTTTGAATCCTGCAGCAGCTCCATGGTTTGGAGGAACAGAAGCAGACACAGAAGCCTCTTTCGCTGTAAAGGAAACATTACATGTTTGCTGTAAGCTTTATAGAACGCTAGACCTGAAGATAAAATGTTATTAGAAATACACATCAAATTCTACCATTTTAATAGTAGAATAGAAAGTTTAGAAGAAGAATTATTCTCACAATACTCACTTTTCTGCTTTCCTTTCCACAACCTCAAACTCTGCAAGGAGCAAAGAACATAATGCTTTATAATCACCATACATTTTGCCAATCTACAGCTTTTCATACGGTGATCACTATATTTTTGAAACACACATCAAACAAGAGAACCTTGGTCCTGCACTTTTTGGGGACTGATGTCTTCTCAGGCTGCTCCACTGCAGGACGTCTGCTGTCTAATGATGTCTGGTCTTGTGGTATAGATAGTACTTCAGGGAAAAAAACAAGAAAACAGTAAAAGTATGGATCTGAGCCAGGAAGAAAATAAAACAGATGAGAATTGTTTCAGTGTCAGTTGAGAATTGTTTCAGTTACCAGGCTCTGCTGAAGCTCCACCATCTGGATCAGGCAGAGGAACTACAGATAAACACTCTGCTGAAGCAAACACAGCACATACTTTAATGACTAATAAACAGGCAGAAAACATATCATCTTTTTTCTAATGTTAAGATAAGGAAGCCTAAGATAAGGAAATCTCAGGAAGCCTCATCCGCTCCAACCCTATGATTGAGTTAATCCTCCACAACTCTTTCTCTCTGACTAGAATCGGCGTCAGTAATTCACACTGGATATAATGTTGCTTGATACAGTATATTCAAGTAAATGATTTTGAAGAATAAGTTAACTTGGCATTGTTGGATTCTCGATTCAGATTGGTCTGAAGGTGCTGATTAAATTTCTGACCATAGTTCCGGCTACAAGGTGTATGGTAATGCGCTCATTCTCAAACCTTATTGTTTCTATAGTAACAACTTACACGCAGATTTGAATGGAGAACTCTCCACATAAACTGTTTCAACAATGACATGGTAAAGTTTGCATTTGAGGAAGGAGTGTCCAGTATCTATGCTTTGGAACAGTCATCTATAAAGCTGTTTCCTTAAGGTTTTTTTTTTTCCCTGACACAAGAAATTCTTCAGGGATCTGGGCTTTGCTTTTTTCCCCCTGTACCATGACAAGCTATGTTTTTTTTTGTTGTTTTATTAACGCCATCAGAAAAGAAAAAAGAGTCTGGTGAGGGACAGATGCTATAACACCAATGAGAACTGGAACTAACTTGCAAATTGTCCATAATGTAACTATAAATGGACAAAAGAGCATGTTGTCAAATTATTATATATATATAATATTATATATATATATATATATATATATATATATATATATATATATATATATATATATATATGTGTGTGTGTGTATATATATATATATATATATATATATATTATATATATATATATATATATATATATATATATATATAGAAGTGTTTTGGTACAGAATGTAGAATGGAGTCCAATAGTACAGAATCCATTAAGGAGAATGGAGGGTTTATATATATATATATATATATATATATATATATATATATATATATATATATAATAAACCCTCCATTCTCCTTAATGGATTCTATATATATATATATATAAACCCTCCATTCTCCTTAATGGATTCTGTACTATTGGACTCCATTCTACATTCTGTACCGTTCGCACATTCAGAATAATTATATGATGTAACATATTCTATTAACGCTTATTTTAATTATTTCTATTTATTCTTTCTATCTTAATGGGGGCGTTGGTGGCTCAGTGGTAGGCTTCTCGCCTATCATGCAGAAGGCTGCGGTTCAATTCCCAGCCAATGCCTCAACCCCAGCCACTGGATACAGTGCCGGTCCCAAGCCCGGAAAAATGGGAGGGTTGCGTCAGGAAGTGCATCCGGTGTAAAACACTTTGCACAAACCGCTGTGGTGACCCCCAAACAGGGAGCAGCCAAAAGCATTTTTTTATTCTTTCTATCTTAATCTTCTATTTAATCTATTCTAATCGTAATTTTAATTTATTTGTATGCTGTATATATCTGTGCACAAGTCGAAAGAATTTTTAATTTTGAATCGTGAGTATAACATGCTGTTATAGGAAAATATATAAACACCACCACATCATTAAGTAATTTCCCAATAGCATACACTCTGTCATCATTTCTTCCTGACTTCCCTATTCTGATTGTGAAAACTGAGTATGTAATATATAATGAATATGACAACACATTATGAAACCAAGTTACGCACATTAAGATGTGACTCAGTATCATGTATAATATTGAAGACTTGAATCTTGTGAAGCTTGACTCATTTTGGCATGTGTTCTACAGTTCCTGTTCTAATTGATTAACTTTTAAAGAATAAAAAGAATAAAACAACGGCATGGCAATTGAAGTTTAAAGATTTTACACAGAGCTATTTAAATACAGTATTAATTCAGTCGCTTCAGTCACGCAATGCTCTTTGGAGCTGTTTGACTAATTTCACTTTAGTGGAAATTGTGACTCAGTGGAAATGCCTACCTTGTTTTGAACTTTTCACTTTAACGCTCTGTAGGAAAACAGAAGCACACACAACTATATGCTCAGAAAACATGAAGCATCAGACATATGTGAATCATTCAGCACATTTAGAACAAGCTTCTTTTCTTCACGGCTGAAGAAAAAAGTATAAAAGAAGTGTGAAGGCTTTATAGTTAAGATCTTAAACAGGAGTGAGGCTGAGCATTCAAAATAAGGCTCATTTGATGATGCCACATTGCTTTTTGGATTATTGCAATAAGTATTACATTATTTAAGTTTTTTTCCACATTGTTAGCAACTTTTAGGATGTAACTAGGGTTAGAATTGCAGGGTTAGGATAATGTTTCTTTAGCTACAGTGTCAGTGTCTGCAATTTTCTACTCAAAAATCCATATATAATAATAGACATATGAATCACCCTGCTTCTGGACATCTCATTGACTAACATCCTGGGCTGTGAGTTTCCTCCCCACTCAGACGACGTTCCCAGTCTGTGCCTTTGCTGAACTGTATCACTCTGACAGGGGGCGCTGTTGCTCTGATCTGTAATAAAGGGAAGTTTGAGTTCATTAGGGTCCTACGGACGCTTTTAAAATCAACAAGTTGATCAGAATCACACCCATGACATGTTCAATTCCACTTAGCCGTTTCTCGAATCTATTTGGGGACAGGCAATTGTGTGACCATTTTTCCATGTCTTTACATTAACACGAGCAATTCCATGATTGTGGTGTCATTACAAATACATAAAGTAAAATGGATTTTAAATACAGACAAAGTATCCATCAAAAATTACAGGTAAATAACTTAAAACATTAATAACTCCACCCACAGCATTCTCCATGAGCCATTTACATTTTCATTCCATGGCCTTTTAGTCAACGCTGTTATGAAGAAATTCACCACTAGGAAATATTTGGTCACATGTTTAACAGGAAGAAAAGTCTTTTCTTGTACTTTTTTTTTTTTTTTTTTTTTTACTTTCGAACATGTTAATGAGGTCACATTGAAAACACAGCACTGTAAATGTTTTTCAAATTATTATTATTATTATTATTATTATTATTATTATTATTATTTTATTTATTTTTTTTCAAAGTAAGTAAATCATCTGAATATTTTATATGTATGTATTTGCTGATTCTATGCTAAAGAACCTGTATTCAAAGATACCTTATAAAATCTAGTTAAACTTTTTTGGTTAGACTTTTTGCTTTATGGTTTTATAAAAAAAAAATGACACATTTGTGATTTTTTTTTAAAGGGTTCAAGGCGTTTTCTTATAATCAGTATTGAAAATTGCTTAAAGTTACAAGACCAAAAGATGAAATCACTCATACCTTCTTCAGTGACTACGATGTAAGATTCTGGGGTTCTTCTAGGGAGTGGAGGAGTAAGAGAAGCTTGTGTATTTGAAGCTGAAAAGGCAAAGAAGGACAAGAAGTTGAATTATGAGTAAAAATACCTCTAAATAACGACATGCGGATTATGATAGAGACAGGTAAAATTCCACTGTACCATCCATCAGGAAAGAATCAGGTGTGCGATCAGGGAGAGGAGTGAGACTCACTGTAGGTTCTGTGAAAGATCAATAAATAAGTTATTAAGAATCAATCACATTATATTTGTATAGCGCTTTTATTAATAGACATGGTAACAAAGCTATATCTAGATGTATATTTAGAATCTTAGTGACCTCACATGGGGCTTTTAATCATTACTTTTTTAAAGTTTAGAGAGAAAATTGCAGTTACTAAGCAATTTAAATAGAAATTCCTTGATTGTATCATAAGCTACACATGAAGAATGCTGTTCAGGTATTTGGTATTTCTGCCATTTCTTTAGTTTGCAACATTCGCTATTATAGATAAACATGTTTACTTTAAATGTTCATTCACAGGTATAATGTCTAAACAGCTGGAGCATGGAAACACAGTTTGTTTTACCTTTTGAAGGTATGTGAAGTGGAGCAAAAGAATGGATGTTGACTGAAACTGGAGGGAAAGGAGATCACAGCTTTGGTTATGAATCTTTAAGTTTTTGTTGCAAAGTAAAGCAGACTCTTTCACACCAGTGCATTGCTCTTGTGTGTGCTTTGTAACATGATATACATTTATTGGACTCACCATTAAGTGACAGTCTAGCTTTTAAACTCTGTAGGGGAGAAAGTATATATCTGTGAGTCTACTGTGTGAGTAGTGATACTTTTACATTCTCATCTGAGCATTTATCTAAAACTGACTCTGATACAAAAGTAGCAAGACTACCAACTGGCTGACTATAAAGGAAAGTAAATGTAGCTGTAGCCAACCAAAGTAGTCAATCATGATAAAATAAAATAAAAAAACACTAGTTATCGCTTGGATTAATACAATCTTATATTTTGAAGCAGTCTAACTTGCCCAGAATTAGACCTACGCATATTTGTGAGCCAAGCAACATGGCCTTAATGAGATCAAGCACATCAACATACAGACTTGTGACTAATTGGTAAGGTGTTGGGTAACTACAAGCTGCCTAATCAGCTTCAGTGCACCACTACTGGAACGATTAACACCATTCCCCTAAAAGATATTCCCTCAAATGGTGTTTGCTCATGGTGCAGCACAGTCCTGTCTAACACTTTTGTCTAAAATCAGAACTTTGTACTGATTTGCAGTCCTATCTAATGGGATGAGTAAACCCAAATCATATTCCATAAATGCTGCCTACAGTATAACGGTGCCACTGGATTTTCCTATAGTTCTTATATAGGAACAGATACACCGATGACAGGTGAAGTGAATAAAACTGATTATCTCCTCATCATGGCACCTGTTAGTGGGTGGGATATATTAGGCAGCAAGTGAACATTCTGTCCTCAGAGTTGATGTGTTAGAAGCAGGAAAAATGGGCAAGCGTAAGGATTTGAGCGAGTTTGACAAGGGCGAAATTGTGATGGCTAGACAACTGGATCAGAGCACCTCCAAAACTGCAGCTCTTGTGGGGTGTTCCCGGTCTGCAGTGGTCAGTATCTATCAAAAGTATCCTTTAAGTCCATTAAGTTGCGAGGTGGGGCCCTCGCAACTTACAGGACTTAAAGGATCTGCTGCTAACATCTTGGTGCCAGATACCACAACACAATTTTAGGCAGGTGGTAATAATGTTATGCCTGTTCGGTGTATGCTCTCAGAGTATTGTATATGAATGCATAACATAGAAACAGCAAACATTTCCCTACATCCCAAGTTCGAATGTCTTGTTATGAATACTTATTATTTAAATCCTACTGACCTTGCTCCTGGACCAGGATCTCGTAAAGTCTGGCACCTCCAAGTTTGAATTCCCAGACCATTCAGAGGATTTCCCGACCCTGAGAACTGTTTCCTGGGGCTTTTCTTGTACTGCATTCTGTAATAAATCTGTTAGGAGACAAATGATGTACATTCAAGTACATTAAGTATATATATTCAATATATTTCACCTTTGCTTTTGTTTCCATTTCATATCTGAGTGTGCATGTGCATGTTCAGATCTACATTCACCAAACACTGATATTTAAGTAATATCTGTACATTCATAATGTTATACAAACAGCCAATTATGATGTAGCTAAATGCATAAAAATGCATAAAATCATGTATATACAGGTCAAGAGGATTATTGATTATTGGTGCTAGACATTTCCTGGGATTTGAATGCACAACAATCTCTAAAATACACGCAAAATCATGTGAAAAAAACAAAACAAAAAACAAATCCAGTCAGTGGTAATTCTGTTAGCTAATGCTACTGTAACCCAAATAACCATTATTTATATCTGTGGTGAGCATAAAATAAAGCTTATCAAAATGGATGGGCAACAAAAGTAGAAGACCACAATCAGGTTACACTGATGTCATTTATGAACAGGAAGCTAAGACTACAGTGGGCACAGGTTCACTGAAACTCGACTTGTATCTGTATGATTTTATGCATTGCTCTGTCTGCTTATATTGATAATTGACCAGGTGTACAGCTGCTCCCGATAGCGGACATGAGTAAATGCATTCAGACCTGGGACATTCAGTACATGGTATAAGGTGCATTTCTACCTTTATCATTAGCCATTTCAAACGATTCTGGCGTTCTTTCTGGCAAAGGTGGAGCAGGAGAAGGGGGGCTTCCACCTGTTAGGAAATAGCGCACTTACTAATTTAACCAGATCCATAAGGAGAAGTATTAACTTAGTCCCAGTAATAGCATAAGTGTTGGATACGTATTTTCAGCCTACCTTCATTAGTTGAAAAGGTATCAGGCGGGATGACCAATGACAAGCTCTGGTTGACGTCCATGTTGGCAGTGTCACCTTTATCACCAACATCATCCACATCTGTGACTAAAAGACACATTGCAGATTTTAAGCACAAGCTGTTACATATGTCTACATTAACAGTCCATGGAAATCTATAGTGAGATGGATATGTCTTGAGAACCAGTGACAGGAACAAATGCCACAGAGAATGGAAGGAAAAATTCACCCTGAACCACATGCATATTATTCTTTATAAATAAATTTACCATAAATAGCATCCAAGTTTTTTTTTTTGTAATGAAATTAGTGGTCGCAGTGGAAATAGACCTTGCTTTAGCAAGGAGAGTGATTTAGCCGGCTTAGGTCTTTTAGTCAGTGTAGCTCTCGCTTCATCTGTACACTAAGATCACATGAGGTCCCAGCACAAAACAACATACTAGTACCAGAATCCCTAAGCACATCACAAATACTTTAATATAAACACTTTAAATGTGTTTCAGGGTGGAGCTTTCATATACAAAAAGTGAAACTTTTAACTTAACTTAAAAAGGGCTTTGTGGAGAATTAAGTGTATGCGGTTTAGTAGGAAATTAATACCAAACAAAATGTTACGGGTAGCAGGGCTGAGGGTGAACCACTAGGGGGGCCCTCAGTAGGGGTTGTCATGTCTGTTTATGTTTATGTTTTGGCCATGTGTGTGTTTAAGCCCCGCCCTCGCCTAATGTGTGTTCCTGCCCCAGATCACCTGTTCCCAATGTTTCCCTGATTATGTTTACTATATATAGTCCTGTCTTTGTCTTCTTTAGTTGCTAGTCCTCGTTCGTATGTAGGCCGAAGTGGTGTCGCGGTTTTTGTTCCATGTCATGTCTCGTGTGTTATGTTTAATAAACCCCTTTTTGTTTCACGGAAGCTTCGCGTTGGGTCTGTTATATCCAGCTGGACACCGCCGGTTGTAACACAAAATAGTGTCTTAGACTCTGATGAAGTTTTTCATTAGTTTGTAATGAAGTGCTAGATATATAATGTACCATTCAGCAGAGGTGATTCTGTTGGCAACTGAAGAGTAGGAGTGAGAATCTGAGGACGTTCTGGGGTCATAAATAAAGAAAAAATGATAAGTACATTCTTTCACTTTTTTTTTTTTTTTTTTTTTTAAAGATTGTAAATTAAGCTAGTAAAAGCCCAGGTTTGCAAGTTTGCTTCCATTTACAAGGCAGATAAGAGGCATGGTCAGGCAAATGTTTTACAAGTAAATGTTTTAGAGGTCATATTTTACAAGATCTTGGTAGAATTATTTCTTGCATTTAGAACAATAATCTTGGTTATAATGAGACAGTTAATTTAGAATATAAAACACTTCAGCTAACCTTCATTAGCCAAAATATAGGATTCTGGGGTCCTCTCTGGTAGAGGAGGAGGATTGTCATCATCAGATATAGGCATAGTCACACCTGGTCAGCGACACACAAATACAACGGTAGTATTAAACTTATTTTTCTAGTTGATAAACCTGCCTCTGCCAATCTTCATAAATGAATGTTTGATCACCATGAAAAAATATGACAAATTGGTGTTCTCACCCATACAGTTGTCCTGCATTGGCAGTTCAATAGTTTTAAGAGTCAAAGTGGGGCTAATGTAGCAAAGGTTTTCTGTAAAGAGGGGTGCTGCTTCGGTAAACTCTTTAGGCTCAGGGGACATAGCAGAATCTGAGCCAAAATATGGATCCTCCACTGTAAGACAAACAGAGGGAGTCT
Organism: Hemibagrus guttatus; assembly: GCA_033459395.1. Lineage (NCBI taxonomy): Eukaryota > Metazoa > Chordata > Actinopteri > Siluriformes > Bagridae > Hemibagrus > Hemibagrus guttatus. The sequence continues at coordinate 8,585,877 of JAUCMX010000017.1, read as the reverse complement.
GGACAGGAGCACCATCATTGCACATTTCTGTCTGATGTGTCCGGTGTGGGCTGGACTCCTGTACTGGTGTTGGTCTGATGTAATTATCGGATTTCAGAGTGTCATTGTGCTGGTTTTGATCTGTTGTAGCAGTTTCAGGTATGTGGGGATTATGCCGTCCAAGATCTGTTGTCTGAGGCCGAGGAGGTTTCGGTATCTGGGATTTAAAGTATGTAAGATCCGTTTGCTGAACTGGTGGAGGTTCAACTATCTGAGACTTTTGGCATTCCATATCGGTTTGCTTTAGAAGAGCATGTTTAAATATATTTGATTTCTGATGTCCAACATCTGTTTCCTGAACTGGAGGAGGTTCAAGTGTCTGTGACTTTCGACATCCAAGATCTGTTTTCTGAATTCGAGGAGGTTTAGGTATCTGGGCCTTTCGGAATCCAGGATCTGTTGGCTGCACTGGAGGAGGTTCGAGTATCTGTGACTTTTGATGTCCAAGATCTGTTTGCTGCAGTGGTGGAGGCTCAAGTATCTGGGATTTTCGGTATCCAAGATCTGTTTGCAGCAGAAGAGGAGGTTCAAGTATTTGGGATCTCTGGTGTCCAAGACATGTTTCCTGAAGTGAAGGGGGTTGTGGTGTCTGGGACTTTTGGTATCCAAAATCTGCTTCCTGAACTGGATAAGGTTTTGTATTCTGGGACTTTTGATATCCAGTATCTGTCTTCTGCAGTTGACTTGTGGCAGTAGCCCTTGGGGAAATTTTAGACATGGCCCAGTTCTTCATGCCATTAAGCCGATCTACTGTTGTGCGTTTGGGGTCCGATGAACTGGGAGATTGCAAATGAGGTGGTAGTGCCTGTGAGACTCCACTTTGTGCAACATAGTTGGAAAATTCTCTAGCAAATTCCTTTTCTTGATACCTGTGAAGATAATAGAATAACTTACCAAATTGCAATGTTCTCAATGAAACCTGCACTTCTATGTCTCAGATCTGTATAAGATGGAAGTTCACAGTACCTGGGGTCATAGCATGGATGCAGGCTATTTTCTTCTACGGGCTCTAGCTCTTCCTCGGACTCACTGAAGTCTGAAACCTCACTCTCCCAATCTACAGGGATGGCTGGAGGTGCAGCTGGAACCTAATTTATGTTTAAGGACAAATGCTCATCATTTGGCAACAATTTGAATTGCTTGAGTTTCTAAAAATTAAGGAGAAGTCATTTAAATGTTTGATTTCATATCCTGTTTAAGTTCCAAAGATTATGTAAAATTATGTAAAACAAAGAGCATGAGTAAGATACAGCTATGGCGTACAAACCAAACCAATATAAATAGTATATTATAATGTTATCATGCGATATGTTACTAGCTGCCAGCTATTTTTTACTCCTTTTAGAAGGACTATAGAAGTACTATAATGGCCACTATAAAGTTTAAAAGCACCTGACCATCACACCCATTTTAAGCCTTCCACAAAATGTTGACACAAAGTTGCAAGCAAAAGTCTGTATAAGATATCTTTGTATTCTGTAGCATTACAGTTTTTCCTTTATTGGAACTAAGGGACCCAAACTTATTTCCCAACATCAGTGACTGATTTCACTAATGCTCTTGAGGGATCCCCGCAGCCAGATTCCAAAATCTAGTTGAACCTGTTTAGTTAACTGGAATTGTATTTGATGCCATAGTTCTTCATTCACTCAATTCATTCATTCAAACGACTCAGTTGATCTCACCTCTTTTTTCTTTGAGCTTGACTCCATCAATTGCAAATGTTTCTCAAACAAGAATGTAATTGCCCTGTACACCAGTTCATATTGCTCCTATAGACAAAACAAGAGAAGAAAAACAACTGAGGAACCAGGTTTGTTTCTTCATTCCTCAATGGCTTCAAGGCTACCCACGGCACTGTCATGTGGCCATCCACCAGGTTGGGTTTTACTTTCTTTGAGACAGAAAGAACAAAATATGATTTTACCTTAGTCTGGACTATGGAAGGCCTCTGTGTTCTCATGTTCTGAACCAGGTCATAGATGTCAAAGTCCTCCGGTATCATCTAAAATGGGTGTAAACTGACAGGTAAATATCTAGAAGATTATTGCGGATTGATGTCTATAAGTATGCCAAAATGTTTGCTCTTCTGGATCTTTCCTGTACATTAATAGCCTATCTAGTTTGAAATCGTGTGCTCTTACTTGTTTTTTCAGTAGGTTCCAAGTGTAATCAATGACACACAGCACCCCTGTCCTTCCACAGCCAGCACTGCAAATCCCCATAAACACCAAATTACATTAAGAACGCCAACAAAATCCAGTATATAGCCTAATTGTGTACCTAACCATCACACCCCATAGGAGCTTTTTGAACACACAAGTGTAGTCAAAAAGTAAGATTTTGAAGTGTAGCTGTGGGGCTTTGCTTATTCAGCCACAAGAGCATTAGTGAGATCAGGTACTGCTGTCAGGTAAGGAGGCCTGGGGTGCAGGTGCCTTTCAAGTTCATCCAAATTATGTTCGGTGGGGTTAAGTTCAGTGCTCTTAAGTGGGCTGAAGGAGTTCTTCCACTCCAACCTTGCCAAACCATATTTTCATGGACCTCACTTTGTACATAGAGGCACTGTCATGCTGGAAAATATTTAGGCATTATGTTCCAGTGAAGAGGTATTGTACTGCTACAGCATACAAAGTCAAATATAATGCTGTATTTCCAACGGTTTGAGGAAGGCCCACAAGGTGGGTGTGATGATCAGTTGTCTAGAAACCTTTCACAATGTAGTGTACATTAAGACTGTGAAATTTGTTTCTAATTTCAGTAAAATTAGAGCAACACCCAGGAAGCATGTTTTAAAGATAGCAGTTGCAGCTCATCATGCCACTTACTTTGAAATTGGCATCATTTTAACCATAGCATTGGAAATAATGTAGTAATTGGAAGTATGTGGTAGTAAATGGAATGCAGCAATGTAGTAATTTGAAGTAATGTAGTAATTTTCTTGCATAGCATAAACAAGTAAGTCCTCTATATTCTTTAACTTGCTTTTAAAATGATCAGAAGTGTTAGACTTGTTTTTTTTTTCTGCAACAAACTGTTCCATTAACTGGGACTGAAGCGGTGTCTAACATACATAAAGAAACATGCAGTTTCTTTATGTATACAGAATTATATATAGTAGGTCATATAGTAGGTATAGTAAATGTCAAAATTGCAAGCAAAATTGATTATGACTACCAGGGCATTCAAATTATTATTGAGGCATCTTACGTCTCCTCTCTTTACAGACAAAGCAACAAACCTAAAAAAAAACCACACACATTTTTTCATCACACTTCATAAAAGATTTGTGATGCTTTTGTACGTGTCGCAAAGCCCCAGTGTGGTTACTCTTAAAATAAATTGTCAGTGATACCCTCAAGTCTTTTCATGCTAATCTGAAACTAGGACTGAAAGTCATGTGATTCTAATGAGGGTTTTTTTTTCCAGTTCAGGTGAACAGCTTTATCAGACAAAAATCACACAGCAGAGGTCATATCAACATGTATGGCTTTATAATGAAGAACCTTAGCAATCATACGATAAAAATATTAGACTATTCTGTTGATTAGCTTAGAATTGTCAAAGCATTGCAACCTGAGACTCTGAGATGCTTCTGCACCCACTGTTTAATTGGCCAACCACGTGCATGCATTTCCTGTGTGACTATAGCTCACAAACCATAAAAAGACAGGCTCAGGGTCTGCATTTTTTGTAACCACAAAGGGGATGTTTTTTTCTCATTCTACATTTTACCGACATTCAGCTATGATTCACCTGCAGTGGATGCAGAACGGCACATCGTCCTGCGTTTGGAACACATGCATATCCTGCAGCAACTCTAGGATGGGGGGGATGGAGTCTGGTACACCGTGATCAGGCCAGTTCATATAGTGCAGCTGCTTGAGTGTGCGAGACGACTGCTGGGAGAAACAGGGTTGCACATGTTTATGCTCCTCATCATGCTCTCTAGAGCACTAAATGCAAAATAAATTAGAAAAATGTATCGGAGCACATCGCTCCACTGACATTCTTTTCCTAACTTTTCTTTTATGTCTTTATAATGCAACTACTTACATTTTTAAAAGTCACCTTCAGGCTCCTTATCAAATAATCTCCTTTGTTCTCTTCTGATTCCTGAACAAGATTGAGCAGAACATCTTCAACAACAACTTCTTATAGTTTTCACCTCTGAGCACTGTGTTATGCATGGTGTTTAAGCCTGCATTTGCACTTCCTAGTATACAAAACATAGAAGTTCCCTTTTCTTTATCTCTTAGCAGAAGTTTCAGTTCATTAGGTAGTCATTATAGGTGCAAAGTACTAAACATCACAAAGGTCTGCTGTATGACGGACACATGAAGCTGTACCTCTGCAGTGTTATGACTTCTGGTTTACGTTTCACTTTAGGAACTGACTTTAAAATCTTTACAACAAGTTTCATCTCTTGTATTTTTGAGGAACATAAAAACAGGCACTATCTGTGATATCTTACTACAAAAAGGCTGTGTGTTTTACTGCATTTCATAACACCAGGACAGGAAATGTGGTGTGAGAGAGACAGGAAGTTTTACTTACACAGTATATGGTAAATGGTTCACACACAAATACATCCACCAAAGTTTCAGGCCAGTAGCGCTCACATTTTTTCTAAAAGATAAGATTTGTTTTCATTTTATGCCAATTCATAGTATTTACCAGTGTGTAAATAAAAGAGCTTTTAATTGTTCTTTAATGAATAACAAAGGTATGTTACAAGTATGTTGCAAGCTTACCCTTCCCATTTCAAATTCCCTGCAAGCCATTACAATGACCTGAGAGAGAGAGAGAGAGAGAGAGAGAGAGAGAGAGAGAGAGATCTCATGTTTTTAATGATGCTGATGATGCAAAATAATATATTTTTTCCTGCAGATAATGGGGAGACAGTAAAATACTTTTAAATAAATAAAAGTGCTCACCTGCACATTGTATTCCCAAAGCATCCTCCAGAAGTCCAGGACTGTGTGTGGCAGTGGGCCTTGAGTGGCAATATACTCTGTTGGCCCAAAAACTCCCTACAATAAGTTATAAAAAAGATGCAGATGATATGCAATGATTTATACACGATACACATAACAGTTGTCAATTATTATTATTATTATTATTATTATTATTATTATTATTATTAGTAGTAGTAGTAGTAGTATTAGTAGTAGTTATTTATATATTTATATATTTATTTATATATTTCTCAGACTGAGACGCATAATGAATTACATTCTATCTGTTCATCTGTCTTTTTGATGTACAGTATATAATCAAAATAGGCCTTTCCACACTGTTAGTTCATCTTCCTTGTAATGCTGGTCATCATACATCTTCTCGTCATGGTGTCCTCCCATATCGTGAATGACTTACATTATATTGAATATTAAACACGATGAAAATCAGTTCAGTTTAATTTTATGTGTATAGCACTTAACAACACACACAGACACATTTGCATTTACATCCATGGCTTTATGGCAGATGCCCTTTTCAAAACGCTTTGAAGACTCTATCAATGAATAAATACATCAATACTGGTTCACTAGGTCACATACTAAGAATATTTTTTGCGCTGGTTTTGAAATAGTATTTCAAAAATACGTAGGTATGACAGAAATTGACTTCACAGAAATCTTTCATACGGTGATCTAGGATTTTGTTTTGATGTAAGTTTCTATCAAAGATGTGGTTTTTCATCTAAATGTGGTTAATAATGCTATCACATGCAAAAACGATGAAATGTTTACCTCAAAAATGTGCCACTTTCAAGAAGCAAAATCTGCTTTGTATTTAATTTGACATTGGTTATTTTCAAGGCTTTCAAATAAGCTAAATTTGCTCTGTATTAAATTTGAAGCTTTCCATTTTGTTGTCAGTGCATCATGTTTTGTATAAAAAGAAAAAAAAGCACTTGAGTGGTGATAGTAATGTAATTCCACAAACCCGGATGAAATTGGCATTGATGTAGTCCGTGTCATTTTTGGAGGTGTTCAGTGAGAGTTTTACTCTGCTGTGGTCAACTGTTGAAGAAACACAATCACTAAACTTTCTTCACCATGCTCAGGAAGGTAGAGAGTGGTCATGTACTCACAATGAGTGCCTACGTCAGTAATAGTAGCAAAAGAGGGTTCTTTACTCACATGGAACAATGTCCTTATATCTGTTCTTCTTCACGTTCTCCTGCCTCTCAGCAGTCTTGGTGGAGTAGGTCTTCTCAGTGCGGTATTTAGTGGACTGCCTCTTCAGTTTCTGATTGGATTGAGGCACAACAAAACCAACACACATGTTTTATTAGCTCAATCTTTTATCTTTCACTTAGCTTCAGTACTTTTTACTTAGCTCTAGTCCCATATGTGTTAGCCTAGTTATGCTTTACTTAGTTAGCAAAGTTTTTTGGTAGTCATTATTTTTCATTTAGCATATTGATGTTTTATTTAGCTTAATTATGCTTTACTTGACTTTTGTGATGCTTTACATAGCAAAGTTGTTTTTCTTGTTTTTTTAGCCAAGTTATAAATATTTCACTTATATTAGTTTGTTTTACTTAACTTTGTTATATTTTACATAACTAAATTGTGTTGTATTTAGTTTAGTTATGAGTAACTTAGGTTAGTTGCGTTTTAATTACCTTAGGCACATTGTTTCAAATTGACATGAATGTTTACTTGCTTTAATTATCTTTTACTTTGATTTGTTTTGTTTTACTTAGTTATGTTTTATGTAGCTTCATAATGTTTTGCTAAGCTATAACATTACTATAGTTTAGTAATGTTGAATAGGTTTAACATAGCTTAATGTTTTAATTAGCTTAAATACATTGTGTATAAACACCAGAAATGTTTTACTTACTTGCATTTTACATAGCTCAATAATAGTTTACTTAGCTTAGTAAACTTTCACTCAGCTTAGTTTGGTTTTATGTAGCATAAATAAATTGTTCAAAAACAACATCCATGGTTTCATTAGCTTAATTAGTTTTTCTTAGCTTAGCTATGTTTTATATAACATTTCTTTTTTCTTTTTTTTCTTTTTTACTTATTTTTTTACTTTTAGCTTATTGATGTTTTCTTAACTTTTTAACATTGATCAGCTTAGTCATGTTTTACATAACTTAGTTATTTTTTTACCTAGGATTTATGTAGCTTACTCAATCTGCATGTTTTATTCACCTTAGTTATGTTTTGCATACCTTATTTTTATTTACTTATAGTTATGTCTATAGTTATGTTTATCTTAACAGTATGCATGTTTTACTTACCTAAGTTATGCTTCTTAAACCCAGTAACATTCTACTTATCTTAGTTATATATTACTTAGCTTCATTACCCCATTAACTTCATTAATGGGGTAATGAAGCTTCGTTAGAACTATATGCTGCTGCTTTTGATAATTACTTATGGAGAAAAAAAGATCAAATGATAAAGCTGTTTTTTTCCTCATTTTTAATATCTGTTTTACAATCTGCACCACCACTGTTACACAGCTGAGGTTTGAAAGTCATGTATGTGAGATTGTGTTTGTTTTGCATAACTAAGAGCAAATGTTTCCCCTTAGTTTGTTTGTCCCGCAAGAAAAAAAAAAAGGCAATCGTAACTTGATAACTTTCCAACCACAGCTCACTTCTGAAGCAGTGCACTAAGACAAGTAGTCCTCTTAGTAAGTGGCTTTTAACCAGCAATACAAGGCTCACTTACTGCCTAAACATCCACCATTAAACATTTACAAATCGACTGAAGTTCTTCTGGTTCTGGTTTTAGGTGTGGATTTGCATTTAAGAATTTTTCAGGCTTATTTTTTTTTTTTTTTTTTTTTTTTTTACAGAAATATGTCAAAGGCCACAAATATTATAGATCCACATGATCATGAACAGGTTTAGTCAGATCTGTGTGAAAAATCCAGTTTGGCAGTATTGTTGGCTTATGGTTAAGGGAAGCAAATTCCTCTTTGCACCATGACAGTGCATTCCGATCAGAAGGCAGCATGTTCTAGGTACACAGAATTTTTGGCCAGCATTTGCACACTCCCAAGAAACGTCAGTCTCTACAGTCCCATTCGGAAAACAGCAGCCCACTGACATACTTCATTTTGGCCAGACAGAAGGTCTACATATACCATTAATGTTCATTTATTCCATAGATATATTTACCCAATGTGACATACAAATCGGACAGAGAACAATCCAAGCTAAATCAGCACTAGTGCAGAATCATGAGCCACCACTGCCAACAAAGCGTTTTTTATTTAACAGGAAGTGATATATTATATTATTCGCAAAGTGACAGAAACATGGCACGCTGAGTGTGCTCTTAAAATAATGAGTCGTTACTCATGCAACATCATGTATGGGCAAAATGCCTGTTAACATGAACAGAACCGTGTAAAAAAAAGTCTTAAATGCTCTAAATCTTTGTCATCACTCTTCTTAAATAGTGTCATTATTAATGAGTCTCATTTGCTTTGAATGATGTGTAAATTAACTTATAATACAAAAGGTCAGATTTTAGTCCATGACAAACAAATCCATGTACATAGGAATAGGGACATAACAAATACATTTTGTAATTCTTGTAAATACAGTCAGGTCCATAAATATTTGCACAGTGACAAAGATCTTTAGCTATCTACCACAGTAAACTGGAGTTAAAATTAAGTAATGAAAATGCGCTCAACTTTAATTTAAGGGTATGTCATTCAAAATCTGTGAAAATGTGTAGGTTATATTTTCCTTTCCTTCTTTTTTAAAGGGACCAATAGTAATTGGACAAACATAATCATAAATTACTTTTTTTAAATACCTGATTACAAATCCTTCGCAGTCACTGTCTACCAGTTAATCCATAGAACCCAAAGATATCACCAAACGCTAGGTTTCTTCCCTGGTATTGTTCTAACAGGCTGTCTTTAGATTCTGTATGTTTCGGAGTGCTTTGCCTTAATTTTTGCCTTCAGGAAGTGAAATGTATGCTCAATTGAATTCAGGTACTTGAACTAAAGAATTCATACTGTCAGCAGTTATGCCATTAACAAATACAAGGGAACCAGTTCCATTAGTAGCCATATAAGCCCATACCATAAAATGAGGTGACGGTTCAAATCATGGGCATGTCCATGAGCACTTCTCGATAATCTTCTCTTCCTATCACTCTGGTACAAGTTGATCTGTTGATGGGATGTTCCAGGACTATACAGACTTTTTTCTGGGTATCCTGTTTCGCTATATTACACCATTTGCAGTGAAGTCCCGCTGTACTTTGGTGAAGTCTTCTCCTGGCTGTTGACTATGACACAGATAGTATGCCTACCTCTTGGTGTTTTTTGTCTGGCCAACTGTCATGAAAGGGTTATTCTTTTCTATTTATCCAAGGAAAGAATTCTTCTTCCACTACAGTTTGTTTCTGTGGTCTTCTGGGGCTTTTGGTGTTCTTGAGCTCATTAGCATGTTCCTTCATTTTAAGAGGTTGTTTGATTTGTTGATTTAGCCATAACTAATGGTTTTGCGATCTGTTTTGTTATCTCTCTAATTAGTTTGTTTTGATTTTTTAACCTAATGATAGATTGCTTCATTGTCTATGAGAGCTTTTTGGACTTTATTATTGAGAGTTAACAGGAACAAATGCAATTCCAAATGAAAATATTACACTTGAAACCAACTCTAGATCATTTATCTGCTTCCTTGTGTAAGTGAAATAATGAGTGAACAACACACATCTGGCCCTGGAACAGCTGAGCAACTACTTAAATTTCAACTAGAGCATTTTGTGGTTCACATATAGACCTGACTGTACTTTGATGAAGCTTCACTTATGTTTTTGCAGATTTAATATAATTTATGATCAAAACTTGTATTAAATTAGAAAAGAAGGCATTTTCACTAGTGGACCCCAATATATATTTTTAAGGGACAGGGCACTTTTTAGGCTCTGAAGACTCTACAAACTGATCAAATCTCTAATATGTCCATTCAGATATCTTGGTTAATAGTGCAAATGTGAAATTCAAGTCCAACAGCACCAGAACAGAAACATATCTGAGGCAAGCAGTAGGTCATTGACCACACTAGCCACTGCTAATTCTGTCCTAGGATGCTTCCTGAAAAGAGAGAGACAGTTTCTAAATAAAGTCTTCTTAGAAAATAGAAAACATCATAACTGCTGGGCAGCATATCCCCTGAGATAATTGGCTGTCTTTACAGTTTGCTACTTAGCAAAATAGCCCAAGCTGAGAGACAAGAGACCAAAGACACTCTTTGTTGTCTGCTGGCATTCTTTCATGTCTGCAGCTCATGAACCATCCTTGAAAGGGTCTAAACTCGTCTCTTAGGAGGTGAAATGGCAGTATGTGTCAAGTGATTTGCTTCTGTTCAGTATGTTGATAACTGATTTCCCTTTTTCATTTATGATACCTCGTACTGTCTACAGTACAAATGCTTGTCTTTAAATCCATTTGACTGCCTTTCTTTATAAGCAACATAGAACAACTGATGATTCAAATATATGAAGCTAAGAAAAACATTGTCTTAAAAAGGAGAATGCAGAAAGATGCAGAGATGCAGAACATGTTAGCTTGTGCGTCATCTTATTGAAAATAATATCTGGAAATATTATTAGGAATATATACAGATATGTGACAAATTAAAGGAAAAAAGTACAGAAAGTGTCTTAGTAAACACCATGATCCACTAGAGTAACTTTAATGCGCCTAGGACCGATACTATACATTTCTAGAACTTTTCGAAAAGGATGAACATGATCTTCTTCCAAAAGACATAAAAGCTGTCGCCCATAAGTGTTTGGTTGAACTGAGATCTGGTTATCGCATTTAATGTATAGCATTTTTTTCATCCTCCTGTGTTGGAGACTTCCTGAAAGAGACCACAGCTACCTGAATAGAGGGAAAGGTGATCAATCAAAAAACTTCTGAGAGAACAAGCAGACCCATACCATGCAACAAATATACAGCCTCAGTGTAAGAGAGCCACCATTTTATTCCTTTCATTTGCCCCTCGTCTGAGTGTTAGGTCTTTTGTAATAAACCGTTTTATTGGTGTTAGTTGTCATTGGTCAGTGGGACATCTGTAGCAGTTATAGGACTGTTAAGAAGAATGTGTTCTAGTCTAGCATAAATGTACTATTTTGTATAATACATATAAATGGTCCTTCTCTTATCAACCTCTCCTTATAATTTTATTAGGAAAAAAAACATTATCTCTCTAGTGGCAAAAAAATAAATAAATATATTGTTACAAAACACTGACACTGGAGACTCCTTTCATAAATGTTTTAGAAACATTTTCTTAAAGAACACCTTATCAAAGACCATATCAATGTTTGTCTTTGCATAAAAGTAATGTTTTTAAAAATATCTATTTATCATTAGACTAAATTCTTTGACACGTCTGTGTATATAGCTTTTACCATATCTTTGACACATCCCGTGTATATAGCTTTTACTATAGAAGTGATAACGTATTCAAACAAGTCATGGTAAAAGAGCATGATTACAGCCAGACTGTCAGATCTGCTGTTAACAGAAATTAATCAGCACTGTCTGACCATTCAGATTTGAGAATTCACACTCACATTGTGGTATTAAAAAAAATCAAAGGTTTGGATATTTCGCTATTCGGAGAATAACACAGAAGAGACTAGATATGGGTTAACATCAGATTTTTGAATGATGGTGGAAAGAGAAGGCAAGCTTCTAAGTTCTCTTTTTTGAGACACTTCCCTGTCCCAGAAGAGGAAGTTTATGTAAAGAGTGTTTAGCCACTCAGTTAATCACCAGCTGGCTAGTTTTAACTGATTTCTGAATATTTTTTCCCTTTTAGCCAGTTATTTGAGCCTGACATAACACTATCATGACTGTCTGCTTGACAACACACACACACACACACACACACACACACACACACACACACACACACACACACACACACACACACATTTATGAATTTCAAATATCTAGTTGTAGGAAGTCAGTACAACTGGACTTATCTCCATATATCAGAGCTGAACTGGTGGTTAATATTCTAAAGCAAATCTTGTTGTCTTGTCTGCTAGACAAACACAGTCACTGTCTCTCAAGCTTCATTGATCAAATATCAAGTGATCAAATCATTGATTCTATTGGTTCTATTGTATGTAACCTGTCTTTTTAAGTCCCAGCTGTGTCACACTTTCATTCTATAGGCTATCAACAATCAACCGTACAATCAACAGGCACTGAAATGAACTCACCAAGAACTCAACAGCGTAGGCACTATCTTCATGAGCCGATGTGGCCTCTTTGCTGGCAAATTGGGCCAGGAAGCTCCTCAGGAGCTGAGCTTGGAGTTCCATGGTGCAGCAAGTCCCCTAGCAGTGCCCTCTGTCATGTCACATGGCTTTGAAGGCCCCAGCGGCTTGTATTCTTGTTGTCTCTCGCTGTCTCTCTCTTGCTTTTTCTCTCTCTTTTTCTCAACTTTTCTTGCTCTTTACTTTATCTTTCTTACACTCTCTCTTTTTTTCTTTCACTCAGACTTTTTGGCATTGCTGCCTTCAGCTGAGATGTTGCCTAAGTATGAGGAACCCGAGTGCAAAAGCACTCTAGATGGGCGTCACGGAAGCTTGTCAACGGGTTTCTGTGGTCAGAATAAAAATACCACCGATGTTCTCAACTCTGCCTGTTTCTTGATAACTGTTCTCTCACTTTGCCTGTCTCACTCACAATTTTTTTTGCTCTCTCTCTCTCTCTCTCTCTCTCTCTCTCTCTCTCTCTCTCTCTCTCTCTCTCTCTCTCTCTCCCTCTTTCTGTCTTTCTCTCTCTATTTCTCATTTTGTCCAACTCACACTCTGTGCTACTGGGTCCTAGAGCCACCCCTGCACAGGAAGCATGCAGTGGGTGTGATTTTGTTTTTGTGTCTAAGACAGAGCGTGCAATAGAGAGAAGGAATCTTACACTGCTATGGCACTCGGCAGGCAGCTGAAGTTGCACGGCCTGTTGGACGACACTCAGGGTGCTCTAGGGTGACATTCAGGGTGTAACTGAAGTAGGAACATTTTTAAGTGTGACAGATGGCTGCAATAGATGTCATTGTTTTCCCAGCTACCATACATTTAAAATATAATCATAGAGCGAGTACTATTTCAAATGGTTGCTTGTGCATTTTGGGTAGACAAGAGACCAATTTCAGCTTTACGTAGCTGAAAGTCCGACTGACTAGGCCTAAAGTTTTGTATGGCTACCAAAATCTTTTTTTTGGCTCCATCTAGGGGATATTTATAGAAGTAACCCATAGATGAAGAATTTTAGTTCCATATTCAAACATGGAATTTTTTTGAAAATGCTTGTTGGGAAAAAAGCAGAGAAAAAAATTATAGCATCTGTCCAAATATGAATGAACTTGTTTTTTTTTCACTGTTTACTTTTTTTGAAATGTATACACAAAAATATATACAATCCATTGGACAGAACCAGTTTTCTAAACATGAACCAACTTGGACCAGAATCAGATTGAAATCTGGGCTTTACCTAAACAGTGCAGTATGCCTAGAGTCGTGTCAGAATGTGAACTTCTACCACAGTCTCAAAGCTCTTGCAGATTTGAACAGGGTTTTCTTCTAGATAATCTGTATGTATCAATCTTGACCTCAACCATGAGCAGTTTCCAAGTTTCCGAGTCATAAAAAGCTTACTCACAACATGATGCTACCACCACCATGCTTCACTGCCGGGATGATATTCTGAGGGTGATAAGAAGAGTTATATGTCTGCCATAGATAGCACTTTTGGATTTTTGTGGATTGTCTGTGCTACGATTGTCCTGTTTGTACGATTGTACCATATGAGCTGTGGATCTCTCTAGCTCCTTATATACAGTATAATCCCATTTTGTCCATTTCAATTCCAGTTTCAAATATCCAGGTGAATATTTTAAGCAAAGATATTTATACATTTTTATATGTAATACATTTTTATTTATACATTTTTTATATATAAAAAGTCTACTGCAGACCAGTATACATACAAACATACATGTGTGTATGTTTGTATGTGTGTAGGTAGGTGATCTGCAATAGACTTTTTAATATGCATAGCCACAGAAAAGAACTGCTGTTTTGCTCCTCATGCTTCATGTGACAAAGGCCAGTTCAGACAACCTCATTTGAGCATTACATCCTGTCTCTGAGGTCTGCATACGTACAAGACATTTACACAATGAAGGTCATATACCTATTGCTCATGTTTCAGGGTAAGTGGTTTATTGTTCGCTAAAAGTTATATTATAACACCAGGATGTGAAAAAACATTTGGCACTGGGGGTGCTGGAATTTGAAACAACACTGTTGTGACATGTGCTATATAAATGTGTTTTTTATTATTTTACTAGTTGCAGTAGCAGCACCATCAGCACCCTTTCTTCCTGTGTCTTATTTTTTATACTTTGAAATCCAATGTTTTATTTATCTTTACTAATATATAGCACTTTATATAGGAACTAGCAGTTAGCTCTGGTTTGTAATAGTATTTTCAACTATTTCAAACAGAAAATACCAATACTTTTTTTCCCTATATACATTGAACCTGCTTTCTTTTTCATTGATCGTTCACCCACATTTTTTTTCCAGTTCATGCCCTGCTGCAGTGCGATAAAACCAGCATCCATACCACAATTGGGAGAGATATTAATGTTCTCTGCAGTTATAATGCAAAACAGTTTCTATTAAGTAAGAAGTACTGGTGCCTCGGGGAGTCCAGAAGCACTTGTGAGGTACTGATGGATACGGATGGATTCACAACACCGCGGCTCAAGAAAAAAGCAAAGATATATCAAAGCCTTCGAACCATTCACATTCTCATGACGGAACTCCAGCTGGAAGACACTGGAATCTACTGGGCTGGGATTGACAAAATATATGCTGATATCATGTTCAGGATAAAAGTTGTTGTAACAGAAGGTAAGGTGTTTACTTGTGTGTAATATATACCGCAACTATTTATTTAGAAATTGGGGGGGGAAATTGGTCTATTAATTAAAAAAAGAACAACACATGATAATATTACATATTTGCCGAATTAACAAAACAAAAGACTGTCCCATATTTTCTTGTATAATTTAAAAAAACAGTCAATGTGTGGTTTAAACATACTTTTGTTTATGTAGTGGTTTTGTTGGTATATAGGTCTGTTTCCTGTCAGATTTACATGTGAAAGACATATGCTACAATCCATTTCACGAAACTTGAAAGTCTGAAAATGTAATAATAAATGTTTAGTCTTTACTATATGTTTGACAGTTAAAAATGAATCAGATCAAAGCAGACTGCCGAGTTTGCGCTGTAAAATTATCTACAGCACCTTTCTGCAATCTAATGAAATAGCTTTAACTATGTGAAAATCAGCCCGAGGAGTTAATTACTGACAGCAAACGCTAGTTAGGTGAGAAAAAATGTCTGACTAGGGATGTTGTAGTCCTGTACATACATAAAAACCCAAAAAACAAACAAACCCCAAAACAAAAACAAAAAACAAAAAACTGCTATATGACAAAACAGTTAGTACAATATTATGATAACATCATATTAGCCGAAAATTTCTGATTTTACTCAGCCACCCTATTCCATTATTTGTACAGTATCTGTACAATTATCATAATCATCTGTAACAATTATCATAATCATAGATTTATTTGTAATATTTATGTAAAATATGCATCTTTCGAACAAATGATGTTAAATATTACACATAAAAATGATGAATATTGTTATATACAGAACAGGGACAGAGACGCAGATGAACTTGAGGTGGTTTATTTGAGTAAAGGAGGCAGCGATAGGCAAACAGAAACTGAAAGTGTGAATACTGTGGCTTGAGCTGTGGCAGCGTGAATGGCGATACTGGCAGGAATCTGAGGCAGGAAGCTGGATGGCGTGAGCGAGGAGATCGGCAGGCTTGGCGTGGCGGAAACCCCGGGGTAGAGACTGCGAGCTGGGTGGAAAATAAATGGGCAGAGATCTCTGAGAAAAACGAAGGCAAAGGTTAGTGACAGTGTCCAGAACGTGAAGCATAACGTGGAGGTATGTGCTAACGATACTGGACAAACGTGACTGAGTTGTGGTGCTCTATATATAGTGTAGTGGTGCAGGTGATCATGATTATCAGGTGTGTCTAATTAGAACTCAGGAGAAGGAGTGCGCTGTGACTGGGTGCGTGCAGAGCCTGGCGTGTCTGTAACATTACCCCCCCCTCCACGGTCCGCTCCCGAGGACCAAGGACCCCGACGTCGTGGTGGTCAACCTCTGCCATGAGGAGCTGGCCGGCTGAGGTGGTTAGCATGGAAGTCCTCGAGGAGGCCAGGATCAAGGATGTCATTTCTGGGGACCCATGAGCGTTCCTCGGGACCGTATCCCTCCCAGTCGACCAAGTACTCCAGGCGACCACCACGGCGCCGGGAGTCCAATATCTTCTTCACCAGGTATGTTGTTCCATCGTCCACGAGCAGCGGGAGGGGGGGGCTCCTGTGGAGGGAAGAACAGAAGGGTGGTGAGGTTTTAATAATGAAACATGAAAAACGGCGTGTATCTTATACTCGGGGGGAAGCTGTAGGCGGTAGATGACAGGGTTGACCTGGTGGACAATGGTAAAGGGACCAATGAACCTGGGGCTCAGCTTCCTAGAGGGGAGGCGCAACTTGATGTCCCAGGTTGACAGCCAGACCTTCTGTCCTGGCTGGTACTCTGGGGCTTGGGATCGTCGAAGGTCCGCTGTCGTTCTGCGCCTCCGTAAGGCCCGTTGGAGCTGTAGGTGCGCCTCACCCCAGACCCTCTCGCTCTCCCGGAACCAGTAGTCCACCGCCGGGACATCCGATGGTTCCCCATCCCAGGGAAACAGTGGGAGCTGGTAACCAAGCACACACTGGAACGGAGTGAGGCCTGTGGTGGGTTGTCTTAGTGAATTCTGGGCGTACTCGGCCCAGCCCAAAAACTGGCTCCAGGATTCCTGGTGGCTGTGGCAGAAGGTACGCAGGAAGCAGCTTACCTCTTGAATTTTCCTCTCAGTCTGTCCATTGGTTTGTGGGTGATAGCCCAAGGAGAGACTTACGGTCACACCTAGGCGCTTGAAGAACGCTCTCCAGACCCTGGAGGTGAACTGTGGTCCCCTGTCTGACACGATGTCTTCAGGGAGCCCAAAAGTACCTGAAGACATGATTGAAGAGGCACTCGGCCGCTTCCAGGGCTGTGGGTGGTCCAGGCAGGGGAATTAGCCGGCATGACTTGGAGAACCTGTCCACGATGACGAGGACGCAGGTACATCCCCCAGAGACTGGGAGATCGGTCAGGAAATCCACCCCTAGGTGTGACCATGGGCGATTTGGGATGGGCAGGGGCAATAGCTTTCCGGAGGGAAGATGGCGCGGGTTCTTGGACATAGCACACTCCCTGCATCCTTGAACGTACCTCTTGACATCCTTTGCCATGTGGGGCCACCAGAAACGTTGCTGGAGTAGCGAGAGGGTAGCATTGATTCCAGGGTGGCCAGTGCCTAGGGATGTGTGTGTGGAATGTATGAGGGGGGGTGCGGCGAGACCGTGGGACGAACTGTAGACCTGGCGGGCAACCTGGCGGGGCGTTGGTGTGGGCCTCCGGCTGGTGGAGCGTTTCCTCCGACCACGAGATGGGGTTCGCGAAGATACTTTCAGGGAGAATGGGTTCAGGATCCTCATTGTGGATATCTAAGCTGTGGAGACGGGACAGGGCGTCGGCTTTGGCGTTCTTTGATCCTGGGCGGTAGGATAGGGAAAAATTGAACCATGTGAAGAATAGAGCCCAGCGGGCTTGACGGGGGTTTAGTCTCTTCACGGCCCGGATGTATTCAAGGTTCTTGTGGTCGGTAAGGACGATGAAGGGGTGTTTCGCTCCCTCCAGCCAGTGTCTCCACTCTTCCAGGGCAAGCTTTACCGCGAGCAATTCCCGGTTGCCGATGTCATAATTTGCCTCCGCCGGGTTGAGCTTGCGTGAAAAGAAGGCACATGGATGGAGTTTAGGTGGGTTCCCCTGCTGCTGGGACAAAACCACTCCCACTCCGGTGGTTGAGGCGTCGACCTCGACGACGAAGGGGAGCTCTGGATTGGGGTGAACTAGGAGGGGAGCGGTAGCAAATGCCTGCTTGAGTGTATGGAAAGCTTGCGTGGCGGCTGAGGTCCAGGTGAGTGCTCTGGGTTTATTACGGAGGAGGTTAGTGAGCGGGCTGGTGATGGAACTGTAGCCCTTGATGAACCGACGGTAGAAATTAGCAAAACCTAGGAATCGCTGGAGCTCCTTCACCGATGTGGGGGTGGGCCAATCGCGGACGGCGGCTACCTTCTTCTCGTCCATGCGGACGCCACTGCGGTCGATAACATACCCCAGGAACTGTACCGAGGACTGGTGGAAGAGGCACTTTTCTGCCTTGAGGAAGAGGTGGTAGGCTCTGAGCTGGCAAGGACCTCCGCAACGTGGCGCTGATGGTCGGCCGTACTCTGGGAGTAGATCAGAATATCATCTATATAGACCAAAACAAGCTTGTGCAGAAAATCTTGGAGCACCTCGTGCATGAAATCCTGGAATACGGAGGGAGCATTAACTAGTCCATAAGGCATAACTAAATATTCATAATGGCCTGTAGGGGTCACAAATGCGGTCTTCCACTCGTCCCCCTCTCGTATCCGGATGAGATTATAGGCGCTGCGGAGATCCAGCTTTGTGAACACAGTGGCACCGCGGAGGCGCTCCAGCGCCGCGGGGACAAGAGGAAGGGGGTACCTGAACTTGACTGTGATCTTATTCAGGGCTCGGTAGTCAATACAGGGCCGCAAGCCGCCATCCTTCTTGGCCACGAAGAAGAAGCTCGAAGCAGCAGGGGACGTGGATGGACGAATGTAGCCCTGGGCCAGGGCTTCTGTGATGTACTCCTCCATGGCCTTTTCCTCTGGGAGGGAGAGGGAATAGATCCTCCCTTGGGGCACTGGCTCACCGGGGATGAGGTCAATAGCGCAATCCCATGGTCTGTGGGGAGGCAGCTTGGAGGCTTTCTTGGGGCAGAAGACGTCCTTGAAGCGAGAGTAGCACGCAGGGATGGTGATGGATCGGGTTTCGAGGGGACTCTCCACAGACGTAGCATGAACTTGCATCTTGTGGAGACGTGAGGGCCTTGGGCTTGGTCGCTCTGGGAAGCAGCCCTCGAAACAGTGCTCCCCCCACCTCAGGACTTCTCCTGTTTTCCAAGAAAGAATGGGATCATGCTGCTTCAGCCAGGGGCGGCCGAGGACCACGTCAGCCGTTGAGTTCTCCAGAACCATGAGGTAGATCTCCTCCGTGTGCAGGGCCCCGATCTGGAGACGGAGGGGTCCCGCTAGGTGACGCACCTGCCGAAGGGGTTTCCCGGTCACCGTGCGGATCTGGTAGACCTGCGGTGTGGTGGTGGTGCGGAGGTGGAGCTGGCGGCAGAGGGTTCTGGAGATTAAGTTTCTCGCTGACCCAGAGTCGAGGGGTGCAGCTGCTGAAACACAAAGATCAGAGATAGCAAGACTGACAAATCGAGAGAGGTTTCATTATGTTTAGCTCAGGCAGAAGAGCACTCACCATCGGGCGTGCGGGGTGGAGGGGGCATTCCGCCACGAAATGCCCCGAGCTACCGCAGTAGAAGCAGCGGTTATGGGTCGGCCGCCTCCGCCGCTCCCGCTGTCGCTCCGCAGATGAGATACCCGAGAGCCCCAGGTGCATGGCGTCACTGACTGGCTCCGGTTGACTGACGGGCTCTGGCTGGCGGGTGGTGGAGAGTGCCGGCTGGTCCTGGTGCTCCTCCAGACACAGCTGCATACACGTCGCAAATCGGATGGAGAGCTGGATGAACCTCTCCAACCCGATGGAGTCCTCGTATGCAGCGAGATGCAGCCGCACGCGTGGGTCCAGACCCTGACGATACGTGGTGATCAGGGCCTGCTTGTTCCAACCACTGGCCGCGGCGAGGGTTTGGAACTGTAAGGCATAATCAGAGACAGACGTGGTACCCTGCCTTAAACGACATAGTTTCTCACCTAGCGACAAGTCCCACTCTGGTTTCCCAAACACCTCCTTGAAGTGCTCGGTGAAGTTGGAGAACGAGGACACGATGGGGTTGTTCTGGGTCCAGAGGGGTTCGGCCCAGCGAAGGGCCTTCCCGTTGAGGTGAGAGATGATAAATGCGACCTTGGCACGATCGTCAGGATACAGGTGCGGCTGCATCTCCAGAGCCAGCGAACACTGCAGCAGGAACCCATTGCAGTCCTCCGCCAAGCCAGAGTAGGGTGCCGGGGCGGCCATGGGGCTGGAGATGACGTGGCGGAGGCGGAAGACCTGACCGGAGCTGCGGATGCCGGTACGCTGGCGAGCGCGCGGCGAAGCGCCTCGACCAGCTTGTGGAGTGGATCCGGGGAGCTCATGCCTCGTTGACTCAGGCGGTAAGGTCCGGTATTCTGTTATATACAGAACAGGGACAGAGACGCGGATGAACTTGAGGTGGTTTATTTGAGTAAACGAGGCAGCGATAGGCAAACAGAAACTGAAAGTGTGAATACTGTGGCTTGAGCTGTGGCAGCGTGAATGGCGATACTGGCAGGAATCTGAGGCAGGAAGCTGGATGGCGTGAGCGAGGAGATCGGCAGGCTTGGCGTGGCGGAAACCCCGGGGTAGAGACTGCGAGCTGCGTGGAAAATAAACGGGCAGAGATCTCTGAGAGAAACGAAGGCAAAGGTTAGTGACAGTGTCCAGAACGTGAAGCATAACGTGGAGGTATGTGCTAACGATACCGGACAAACGTGACTGAGTTGTGGTGCTCTATATATAGTGTAGTGGTGCAGGTGATCATGATTATCAGGTGTGTCTAATTAGAACTCAGGAGAAGGAGTGCGCTGTGATTGGGTGCGTGCAGAGCCTGGCGTGTCTGTAACAAATATAACACCATGAATAGTGGGTGTTGTAGATGCTGCTGTCAGTTGTACATCTAGTTTTGAAGCTGCTGTTTTAATGATTCCTTTCCAAACTGCAAAATTTAGTTAATCAGTTTTGTGGGCATTAGTCGGTTAGAATGGTTTGATTTTTATAACTCCTATGAAGCAAGGGGCTACTGAAATCAAGTAGATGGTAAAAGTAGTTTGAAATGAAGTTGGTCGAGTTTCTTTTTTTGACACACTTTAGTGGCAAACTGCAAACGTTTCCATGTTGCAGTGACACAGATATTCTGAGTTGGTTCTCTTTTTGATGCCTTAGATTGTCATGGCAATTTTGAGCAGAACCAGAAACCAAACCACTTTGTCACAATACACAATGTCTCTCTCTCTCTTTCTCTCTCACACACACACACACACTGCATTATGGAGTGTTATTAGACAGCAATGTGCCATCAAAATATAAAACCATGATAAACTTGAAAAATCAAAAATAATAATAACAAAAATACAATGCAAAAGGAGGTGCTTACCTTTTAGAAGTTGTGTCATCAGGATATAAAAAAATCACTTCAATAAAATCCACCCTCTGAATTTTCTGATCACTGAAAACCTAAATACTTATTCATAGCTTTTGATTAATTTGATGTCTCCCTTTCATCCCTGCCCAGGTTGGCATCCACATGTGGTGGCTGAATTGCTAATGCTCTGGGTTGCTGCAGTGCCCAGAAGGTTGGAGGTTCAAAGCCCAACACTACAATGCTGCCACTATTAGATGCTTGTATAAAGCCCTTAACCCTTTCCAACCCTTCCAGGGTTGCTCTGCCCACAGCTTTCTATAAAACAAAACAAGAATTTTGCTTTGCTGTAATGTATATGTGATAAACAATGTGGTCTTCTTCTTCTGTAAGTCTGGGCCTGGCTCTCACTCAGTACGATGTTCTTGATGCTTTGCCACAATCAACTGTCACCGACAATGAGATAAACATTACGTGCAGATGTACTTTTCCCAAGTGAAACACAAATCCACTACAAGCCAACTTTAGCTAACTTATTTTGCTAGCTAATTCACTTCATTTAAAATCAAAATGTTCTCTGGCGGCCTGATTGATTAATATTAAATGTCATTTAATATTAGCACCAAAAATGTACCTGGTCTGGAATAATTATATTAATGCATTGCTAATCAAGTAAGTTGAACACTGAATCACTAAAATAAGTTGAACTTTTTAAAAACTATTCAATACTGGTCTGAATTTCAGAAGCTGTGAGCAGACCCCACGTATGGTTAGATGGCTCACCTGTGGTGACGTGCCAGGGACAGCCGGTTCTCCTGCGCTGCCGAACTGAGAGAGGCACCAATGTGAAGTACAGCTGGTCCAGAGAGGTTCATTTTCAAGATGTTTTTTTACAAAGCTCTGCGGATCTTCTCTTCGACTGTGCCTTTCTCACAGAGGATGCTCAGTACATCTGTTTGGCTCAGAACTCTGTGAGCAGAGAACAGAGTAAACCCATTTCCCTTCACCTTGTACAGGCTGGACAGGAGAACTGCATTTATTTCCTCATGTCTGATGGTCAGTTATGCACATAATTACTTATAATCTAGTTGGTGTTTAATTGATTCCAAAAATAACTTACTCATGCCAAAATTTAAATTCTAGTGCATTTTTATGGCTTTTTATTAAATTTGTCATCATATCCCCATTTCAGAGCTTGAAAGTTATGACTGCAGGACAACGACAGCCTCACCAGTAATAAGCACCAGCACTAATGTGGAATTTCTAAGCTCAGAATTTGTCACACAGACCAGTTCAGGTGGAAATCAGTCACTTTGCAACAATAAAACCCAGAGCTGGAATGAAAATTTCTTTCTAAGGTTTGAACATATGTTATACATTCAGTCTGTTGTGCAGTAGGCATAAAAGCTAAAACTAACTGTGTGATTTATGTAATGTGGAACCATTTAAAAAAAATTCACTTCAGTACTTGCATTTTCAGGCCATGGACAGGAGTGCCACTGTGGTACGAAATAGTTCGCTGGAGTCTCTTCACTGCTATGATTACCAGCACTCGGTTGTTGTGTGCATGTACACTGACCAGAAGAGTGGCTTCAAAACACCACAACCAAATGTGATAATGGAGGTGCTGCTTTCGTTTAACAAATCTAATTTAGTATTCTTATTTTTTCAGCGACACATTTCTCTTTTCTACACTTAAATCAATGTCTGCTTTACATCCCTACTGTACTGTACAATGTTGCTGTTTGGTGACATACCCTTTTTTTAAATTAATTGAAGAAAATCTTTTCACCATTTGGCTTTTTTGTGAACACATGACATTTATGTCTCATACTGTCCTCCTCTTTTATCATTTTGAGCTACCAATGCAAATGTCTCTAATTCATCAATAATGGGTATATATACTGTATATATTTTTAAATGGACTACTCATTGGATGCTTGTGAGTACAGATCCCAGGAATGTCAAGCTGCTTCTCATGGGGCCGTGGACAATGCTCTTAGGTTTCATCTTCTTTGCTCATCTGTAAGTCATTTTAGATTTTTTAAAACATTGTCTGCAAAATTAGTAAATGTTAAATTTATTAAAGCTTTGGTATCTCAGGGGACTCAGGCACATGGTGTGCCACCCCAACACAGGGCAAAATCGCACACACACATTCCCACTCTACAGTAAATTTAGAGATTCTAATCAGCCTACAACACTGACGTTCAGGTTTCTTTTAACTGCAACAATGACGGGGGAGGAAACCGGAGTACTTGGTGGAACCCTCCAAAGCACAGGGAGAACAATCAAACTGCACACAGAACAGAGGTTTGAATCAAACTCAAAATTATGAGGGTGAGGCAAATGTGCTAACCACTAAGCCACATGCACCAAAAACAGACCCACATCACCCAATTTAGCAACTAAAGTCTACAGAAAAATCTCATTGGTAGGAATGGAATTGTCATTAGAATGACTTCCATTGATTTTGTAAGTTTTGTTTAAAAAGAAAGAAAGAAATGCATTATTCTACTTTTATTTTTTCAGTGATCCTTATGACTTTTACATGTCCAATGTTCAGTACAGGAACAAGGAAATGTTCTATGCACAGCATATAAAAAGGGTAGCACTGTTTATTCCTGTAGATAGTAGTAAGAATACATTAGAGCAAGGATGCCAATGGGCCAGGATTGGCATAATAAAGGTTCAAATTAAATCTGTCTGTCTGATTGTCTGTCTGTCTGTCTATCTATCTATCTATCTATCTATCTATCTATCTATCTATCTATCTATCTATCTATCTATCTATCTATCTATCTATCTATCTATCTATCTATCTATCTATCTATCTATCTATCTATCAATCAGATTTTTTGAAATAATATCTCATTCTGTGTAGATTCTAGACACATCATCACAGATATGTGAATGTCAAGGGGTGGAATAATTAATTGCAGTTACTTCTTCTGGTTTGTAGGTGATATACACCTGTACACCTGTGTATTCATGTAATTATAAACACAAATGATGTGGCCACAGCACAATGCTATACAGGTCAAGCTACACATAAAAAATTAGAACAGGCAAAATGTGATCTTAACGACTTCAGTATCTGGGTGAAAGATATGTTGCTTTTCCGTTTTTTTTTTGTTTTTTTTTTTTTCTTTCACACGCAACTCAAGAACACTCAAAGCATTTGGCCCCATGAACTGGATGTAGGAACCCCTGCTATAGATGATAAAAACGTAGTCCTCTTTGTTAATTGTTACACAAGTTTATATACTGTAAACAATGCATTGTTTTATAAATAGTGGTCTTTATTTAATGGGAAATGCTATTGTATCTCTATTTGATTTCGTTTTTAACTGTATTTACTCTCTTCGTGACAGTACATATTATTCTTGGCATTCTGAATTTCTGTCACTTTTTTCACATGAACTAACAAACTGACCAATCAGCGCTCTCGGACTGTCCTTTTTTTCCCCTCTTAGCCAGCGAATCAACGGCAGCTTAGCAAAACCCGGAAGTAAACAAACAGTGTGGCTACGAGATTTTCTTGCTATGTAAAATTTTTGAACATGACTTTTCGTGACGTTTACGATTTGAATATATATTAATTTTTTAATCATGTCCAAGGTTCTTGCAGTTTTAACATTAAGGTAAAGAGGTACATTTGGTCCAACATTTTTATTTGCATAAAATTGATTACACAGCCAGTTGTACAGGAAATACATACGCGCATGCGCGTCACGCACGCACACGCAGAAGGTTTATTGCCATTATTGTTATTACGGCTGCCATTACGATAGACAAGGTGGGCAACGTGACGAATAGAAGTGTATTTTCTTGTTTTTGCATTTCTTGAAATTAGAGACTGAGCAGAATTTCTGTTCACGCCTATTATTCACGCTGTGATTTTGACCCGTCTATTGAGCACTGTGATGTTTGCGTGCCTGTGTGTAAGTCTTATTGCATGCCTTGTTCTTTTTATATAGTCCTTTTATGCTGTTTTTGGTATTTATTAGAATATCTCCCAGCATGTGGCAATATGTTTTTGTACAGTCATGGCTTTGAATCTCCTTAACCACAACAGTTTTCCAGATTACGAATTATGTGCAGTTATCAAACAGTGGCTCCATAATACCTTATTATTCTCAATACTGAGGCAATACTTTAAAATTATTCAAAATAAGAGACTAACCTTACTTATACACAGTGGATATCGATACCATGCATTTTCTTCTGAGGCCAGGCCTTCCATTGTAGCCTCAAGCATCATAAGGTCCATAGTAATGAGTATAACATTTTATAAATCTCCTAAATCTTCTAATTTGTACATTCTCCTGTCATTTTATCAAATGTTTTTGATAACGGTAGCTCTTCATTGATTATCACAATGTCAATTATCACAATTGAAAGTAACCTTCAACCCAGCATCTTTTTTTCGGAGTTCAAAAAGTTTATATATATATATATATATATATATACACACACACACACACACACACACACACACACACACACACACACACACATACATAGCATAAAGGTATGTACAAAACAATATATGCAGTGTTATCTTCATTTTAGATGTCAAAACGTTTTTGTGGCTCCCGGTGTTTACCTTTCTGTGGGAACCGGGTCCAAATGGCTCTTTGAGTGTTTAAGGTTGCCGACCCCTGCCATAGTGGAATAAATAAAAATCTTTAGGACATATCCCTTAGGATCAGGCCAATTCACACTGGCCATTTGACATTATGGCTGGGTTGTAATAAATGTTACTGTATTACAGAGGTTCTTTTTCAAGAAAAAAAATTAGATTAGGGAAAAATTTAGCCCAGCTTCAGGCAGAGGGAAAAGATTCTGTATTATTTTATGAATAGCACAACTTTACTCAATGATTGGAAGCACCAGTGGATACAAGAAAAAGGTCTGAATGATTAAAAAATTTGAAACAAGTGCTTGTAATTTGTACTTGGTAGCAACAAATATATTTGTGAACTTTTCAGTCATTTATTTTTTTAATAGATTAAAGGCATAAGACAAATATGACTACACGATCAATTTGTTTAAAAGTACACTACAGCATTGCACTTTTTAATTTACAGTTTATATACCTGGAGTTAAATAGCCCTGAAGTAACAAGGCATGTTACTACACATGACATTCATTTACCAAACCCAGTACTTGTTGAGCCATAGTCAAATCTCCTATAAACAGGTTCACACCCTGCATGACTGAGAATGAGGAAGTGACCGACATTTCTGCTTGTGAAAAAAAAAAGCCATAAGTAACTTTATATTAGATTTTTATGATAACTAGGACAAATTGAGTAAAAAATAAGTGACAGGACAATAGTTAATAAATATCTACAAAATATAGTATATAAATAAATTGTTAATAAAAGTGCAATGCTCCATATCGATATTGTACTGCGCATTTTTTTTTTTTTAGTGGGGGATCACATTAGTCACATTAGTTCTAGGACTTTAACCTATTACTTACATAAATGACTCATCAGTTGTTCTTTTTTTAACCTGAACTTTCCCATTTGGCACAATCTCTGAATGTTTCTTTTGGGGCGAATGTTTATTCTCAAGAGCTTGGCCCTGAAAGGCTTCCGTAATCCTCTAGTTCTTGAACGTCGACATGTTAATTAAAATACATCCGCGTTAACACGCCCATGATTATGACTGACCGTTAAGTTATGGTCAAGACATGAAGGGCATTTGACACCGTATTAGGGAAGAGTAGGTTTCTGTAACCAAGTATTTATTGTCTAAGAAGGAAGGACTGAGGCAGTGAGTGTGATAGGAAGCAGCGGATCACGGTGAGTATTTACATTACTTTAAACTGGCGCTTTAAACATGAACAGTGAGATTGAGTGTATGGTTTGGCGTAACAATAAATAAAATCTTCTATACGACGCCATCAGTGCCCACTGCGGGAGGAAAAATATAGCGAGCAGTTTAGTGTAGCAGAAGAATCGTGAGAAAAACTATCCTATGTCCTACTATAAATAATGCCTTCCAAATTAACAGGAAATTAAATGTAGACCGGAAAATGTGCTATAAAGAACAGCGATAAACTAATTCAAATTAAAACTCAAACATTAAGTGTCATTGCTGTTTACTACATTGGACGTGTGATTAGATTAGATTATGTCGATCATATATATATATTCTCAGGAGGATATAAGGGAAAATAATATCTCTACACATAATTCTACTCCTTCCTTATTCTTCCTTCCATAGGTGGCTTCTTCTTCATCTTCTTAGACGTCTTGTTTTTCATTGCTTGTTGATATTGCGTTCTAATTATTGACTCCATCAGTGTTTCAAAAGTGAATTTAACATTTATTTAGTGCACATATTTTATTTCCATGAGCTGTTCTAGGATTGAATAACACCTACAGCCTTGCTGGTGTCTAATATTTAGAGTTGAAGATGTTGCACTACATAGTCATCTTCTCTACACTTCTCATGATGGCAGTAAAAGTCCGAGGTGAGCTCTGTTTTATACACCATGAGGTATTACATCTGCAGACTCCCCAGCATCTGTATCTAATTGTATTACATATGAGATGAAAATGTTTAGAATAACTTGTTGGTCTACTGAAAACTTACAGCTTGTTGTTTTCTAAACCCGTTCACTGATATGTCTGATTTGTTTTCTCTTAGCCCAATGTGAGAGACCTGCTGTTGGAGAAAATCGCATTATGATTGAAGGAACAGAAAAAGACACTTTTCCTGAAGGCTCCACTATAAAGTTTGGATGTTCCACCGGTTATGTTCCTTTGAGAGCAACAGCTTCCAGATCAATCACCTGCACCGGTACCCAGTGGAGCGAACTCGAACTTCAGTGCAAAAGTAATTGGTCTAAAACATCTTTTTTAGTTTGAGTTTTAATTTATTCATATTTTAGATTACTAATGGCTAACATGACAAAAATATCAATTCTAAAAAACATTTCTGTTATACACAATATGTATCACATATTTTAGTTTGAATAGAAATGACAAGACAATCATACTACATTTAAAGAAAAAAATCTAAACTGTTAGAGAACGCCTACAAAATATATAATTTAATTTGTACTTAAAAAGCAGAAGAAAAGCTGTGGAAGTGTTTTTTTTGTTGTTGTTATTTTGTTTTTGTTTGTTTTTATAGAAAGGCCCTGTGGAAATCCTGGTGAGATTCCCAATGGGAAATATCAGTATCAACCTACAGATGCAGTTTTGTTTGGGGCAGTCATCGAAGCGAAGTGTATAAAAGGGTAAGAAATGTGTATATATGTGTATTCACAAATTTTCATAAGAGACTTTTAATATTTTAATGAAGAATTTGAAAAAGCTTATTGAGTGAAGCTACACGTAAAATTAGTTAAGAAAAGAAATACTGTTGAGAATTTTAAAATAGAACATAGTTTTTATATCGTTTAACCCTTTTTCAATAGTAATTCAATATCGGTGTTAATGTCATGGTGTAATGCTGCCTGCATGTGTATCTGAATTTTTTTAAATTTAATTTTTATCCCAATAACACATATTACTTAGTTAGCTAGCTTGCTGATAATGGAATTTTGCTCAAATACAAGTTATTTTCACAGTGTAAAAATGCGTAGTACAGAAACAGGGATAGATTGGTTGTTGATATACATAAATGAATATGACCAAAACAGCTTGCCCTAACAATTAGCTGTGGAATTTGAAAAATAAACAAAAACTGTCATTGAGTAAAGAAACTCTACTCTTCTCTGCCATGTTGAAAGTTTAGGACTTGGTACATCTCGGAAACTTAGGTATTAAAATAATCACTAATTGAGTTTCACTAATCGTAATTACGATTTGAGTGGTTGGAAACTCGTGTTTATGATAATTTTGATAGGATGTGGAGGCAGTTATTAATTATGCATTTATTATTATTATTATTATTATTATTATTATTAGAAAACGTATGAAAAAAATCATTCAAATGTAAGACTTTATTTGAAAGAAAATGTAAAGAAAAACATGACTCCATATTACCTTGTTTTGCATGTTGTTTTCTTATATTTTGTACTTTTTTTTTTATTGCTAAATTAAAATTATATCTTTTTGGGAGTGGGGGTGCTTGTCTTGGTCTATTTATTTTTCCCAAATTGTCTATATTATTGCTTGTTCATTTGGAAAGTATTTTAAAACAAATGTCTATTTGCAGCTACCAGCTTGTTGGAGACCCGATTAGAAATTGCAGAGAAAATGGCTGGGATGGAAGACCTCCTACATGTGAAGGTAATGTCATGACTTGACTTTTAAGTCAGTAATTCAGATCTTGTTAGTACTAATGTGTACTTTGTTTATGTACTGTTTGTTTGGGTTGCTTTCTTCTTTTTTTTTTTTTTTCTTTTTTTTCCTTTTTTTTTTTTTTTTCTTTTTTTAAACTACAATGTCTTATTATTGTCATTGTTCTTATTATATTACTGCACAGTATGCTAGTTTCTGGCATTTTCGTTTCTCTTACCACTGGTGGTTTTACCAAAGAATTTAGATTAAAAAAAAAATACATTTCCCCTTCAATATTATTATTATTATTGAGTTGTTATTGTGATTGATTAATTGATTGTTATTGTTTTTCAGCGGTGAGGTGTCTGCCACCTCCCAGTATAAAAGATGGAGCGTTTGAACCAGAAAAAGAAGATTACGAATATGAAGATGGAGTCACATACTCTTGTAAAAAAGGTTTGGAACTTATTGGAGCTCAACTATTAACATGCTCCGATAATGGAACTTTTCAGCCTGCTCCTCCTCGGTGTCTGCGTGAGTTTCATTTAAATCAGTGTTAAAGAAAAATTCAGTTAATAATAAAAAATATTTTGACATTTTTATGTTGATCATTGTGATTATTATTTTTAGTTCTAAGCTGTATAAGCAAAAACAGGAATAAGATGTGAAATTCTTTTTATACAGGTGTGAGTTGCGAGAGACCTGAAATCCTAAACGCAGTTAGAATTGAAGGAAAATCACCACCTTATAAACACAGAGACTTTGTTCGCTACCAGTGTAATAAAGGCTACAGAATGGAAGGGTCTGATCACCTGATTTGTACAGAGAAAGGGTGGGATCCACCTCCTCCTCAGTGCACTGGTACGAATAATTAATATTTCTAAAGCATAAACAATTATTTATTTCATCAGTTTTAGTTGTGACTGCTTCACAGAGATTCAAGCAAACAGATATGTTTATTTGTTTCTTTGCTTTTTAGTTTGAGATCTAGTACCTTCAGAATATGATTTCAAATAGGAAATTTTTTTTTAGATTTTCTCAAAATGTAACTGCAGATGTGTAACTGACATTCTTTTCTTCCTCAGTTATAACATGTGTAAACCCTCCTAATATAACCAATGGAGTATTTAACCCCAAGAAGGAGTTATATGAATATGAACAAATTGTCACATACTCCTGTGATGAAGGCTTTAAGCTT
Source organism: Hemibagrus guttatus (assembly GCA_033459395.1). Classification (NCBI taxonomy): domain Eukaryota; kingdom Metazoa; phylum Chordata; class Actinopteri; order Siluriformes; family Bagridae; genus Hemibagrus; species Hemibagrus guttatus. The sequence goes on along the minus strand of JAUCMX010000017.1, from coordinate 8,554,927 downwards.
ATTGGAGATTCATCAATATTATGCACTCTTGAGGGAAAATTCGAGCCTCTTCTTTCTCAGTGTCTACGTAAGTATTGTTTTGTATGATGTTGAAACCTGTTTTAAAGAAGCAGGCTTAATGGTTAAACATTTCATTGTTTCATGTGTATAAGACAAGGTTGAACATTTTATTTGTCATTGCACCTCAACCATTTGTTGTATAATCTACAAACGTTTTTTAAGTTTAGGATTGCATGGTTCTCTAGCAGAATCACAGAACAGCAAGTCTTCCTGAAAGCACACCATGAAGCATAACTATTATTTAATGAAGTCTGTTCCAAAAGTGTGACTTTTGCACCATTAAGTGATCAGTTGCTCGTACACTGAAAGTTACAAAAATACAGATTTGAAGGACACCTGTGGGATTGGGAGGCCAATATTTGGGACACGGTCAAAGAGAAACCTCTTCAGTTCAGTGTTAAAAAATAGAAAACAATTACATTTAAATATCTATATGTAAGGAACTTGTCAATTATGTCATTTGAGCTCTTGTCAAAGTTTTGTTTGTTTTCTCCAGCGATCACCTGTGATTCACCGGTTATCTCAAATGGGGTTCTCAATGGAAGCTTATCATCTTACAAATACAATGACCACATCCAAATCAGCTGTAATGAAGGCTACAAAATAAATGGGTCTAGTATCCTGACCTGTAAGGAACATGGGTGGTCTGCATCTCTCCCACGCTGTAGCGGTAAGAATACTTAGTATTCAATACGCAGTTTTTTTTACATTTTTAAAAATTTAGTTTTTACACCATTTTCATAATAATCAGGATTGCAAGTAGCGAGTGAATGTGATAAGAGTAATACAAAGGGTTTAACAAGGAAGTGAAAAAGAGGGAAGAAAAAAGAAATGAAAGATCAGCAGTGTAATTAACCACAGAATTACTGATTCATCCTGTGAGTACAGTGAGGATACGTAAAGATATTGAAATCGATGCCAAGACAAATTAGGGGACTAGCCCACAATTTATGAGCTGACTCAGATTTCCCTTTTAGTATAAATCCAGTCTTTTACAGAAGAATAATTTCCTTAATCAAGGATATCTAATCCTTACTCTGTTGGGTTCAACGCTTATGTTTAATTATTTTCCTATTGAACATCAGGTTTAAAAGACATCTGTCCTGACATGAATCCTGGAATGAAGAGGGCAATATACCCAGTAAACAAATGAGTGGGGAAGCTGTAACTTTCTGTTTACATATTATACAGTTTATCACAAACACAGAAGCAGAGGCCAAATACGATGAAACACTGTGCTAATACTGTTATTTACTGGATTTATGGCATTGGGGAGTAACAGTAGTGGTTATTTTGCTGTGTTTATTTGGAAAGATGTCAGTTGTGTGTAATATATTAAAGTGCATTTCTCTGAATCTGTTGAAAACTGAAATATCTGAGTTTAGTCTAATGATATTTTCACAGAGATTTTTATCGATGTTGCATTTCAGATTGTTGCGCCATGTCTTTTGCAGTGAAATCCGCTCATCTGCTTTATGATGATTTGCTGCAGCATTTCATTTCTTATGAAATGATTTCAGCATTATTTAATAAGAACCTATCCAGGTGTTTGAGTTCAATTAAAATGTCTTGAATTAAATGTCCTGTCTGCAGAAAATATGTTACCAGTTCATGTGGACAGGATGGGTAAACTTTGATTATATCTGAGAGACCTTCTGATTTATCACCATATTATAAAAACCATAAGAATAAACCCATTTAGGGTTTTACTTTTATTTTACAAGGGAATTTGGGCTTTCTGGTCTAATAAATTCATCAGGGAAACTGGATTACAAAATTATTGTTCTGTTCAACTGATGTTCTTACCAACATAGCATCTTTGGGTTTGTGTCTCCAGCCTAGAAGAATCCTAGCCTGTATTGCCTACATATAATATTTAAAGTTTGAGAGTGCCCGTGTATGCAATTTAACATCATCTGAGGTCTTCTTTGATGTTAGATATCGAGGTTTTAATATTGCTATCATAATGTTGTGATAGTTTGGGTGTAATATAGATACCTAAATATGTGATACTTTCAGGGGACCATTTAAATGGCTTAACAAAGTTTGTCTTAGATACCGTTATTGTGTTCCTAACAACATCATGTCTGACATGTGAAAGTTAACTTTGTATCCTGACATGGCTCCAAATGTTTGAAAAGCTATTTCGGCCTTACTTGTTTGCTCTTTCCTTGACGTTTTTTTTTCCAAGAAACATGTTTTAGATTAGGGGGGCACGGTGGCTTAGTGGTTAGCATGTTTGCCTCACACCTCCAGGGTTGGGGGTTCGATTCCCGCCTCCGCCGTGTGTGTGGAGTTTGCATGTTTTCCCCGTGCCTCGGGGGTTTCCTCCGGGTACTCCGGTTTCCTCCCCCAGTCCAAAGACATGCATTGTAGGTTGATTGGCATCTCTAAATTGTCCGTAGTGTGTGATTGCATGAGTGAATGAGAGTGTGTGTGCCCTGCGATGGGTTGGCACTCCGTCCAGGGTGTATCCTGCCTTGATGCCCAATGACGCCTGAGATAGGCACAGGCTCCCCGTGACCCGAGTGTAGATCAGATAAGCGGTAAACAATGAATGAATGAATGTTTTAGATTAGATTCAACTTTATTGTCATTACACATGTACAAGTACAAGGCAATGAAATGCAGTTTAGCATCTAACCAGATGTGCAGCAAGTGCTTTATATACAGAAGTGTAGATAAACTAATATGTGCAGATAAGTACATATGTACAGATAAATTACAGTTGTGTGTATATACAGTATTATCAACATCATATGCAGATATGCATATGTGCTACATGATACGGAATACTATGAATTATGTATAGGTAATACAATACGTACAGATAAGTGCAGATGTCCAGATAGGAGCATTATAGATACAGGTGGATATATATATATATATATATACAATTTTCTACATGATATATCAACATGATGTATAGATGTGTGTGTTATGGACATAATATACATACAGTGGGGCAAAAAAGTATTTAGTCAGCCACCAGTTGTGCAAGCTCTCCCACTTAAAAAGATGAGAGAGGCCTGTAATTTTCATCATAGGTACACTTCAACTATGAGAGACAGAATGAGGGGAAAAAAATCCAGAAAATCACATTGTCTGATTTTTAAAGAATTTATTTGCAAGTTATGGTGGAAAATAAGTATTTGGTCAATAACAAAAGTTCATCTCAATACTTTGTTATATACCCTTTGTTGGCAATGACAGAGGTCAAACGTTTTCTGTAAGTCGCCACAAGGTTTTTACACACTGTTGCTGGTAGTTTGGCCCACTCCTCCATGCAGATCTCCTCTAGAGCAGTGATGTTTTGGGGCTGTTGCTGGGCAACACGGATTTTCAACTCCCTCCAAAGATTTTCTATGGGGTTGAGATCTGGAGACTGGCTAGGCCACTCCAGGACCTTGAAATGCTTCTTACGAAGCCACTCCTTCGTTGCCCGGGCAGTGTGTTTGGGATCATTGTCATGCTGAAAGACCCAGCCATGTTTCATCTTCAATGCCCTTGTTGATGGAAGGAGGTTTTTACTCAAAATCTCACGATACATGGCCCCATTCATTCTTTCCTTTACACGGATCAGTCGTCCTGGTCCCTTTGCAGAAAAACAGCCCCAAAGCATGATATTTCCACCCCCATGCTTCACAGTAGGTATGGTGTTCTTTGGATGCAACTCAGCATTCTTTCTCCTCCAAACACGACAAGTTGAGTTTTTATCAAAAAGTTCTATTTTGGTTTCATCTGACCATATGACATTCTCCCAATCCTCTTCTGGCTCATCCAAATGCTCTCTAGCAAACTTCAGACGGGCCCGGACATGTACTGGCTTAAGCAGGGGGACACATCTGGCACTGCAGGATTTGAGTCCCTGGTGGCGTAGTGTGTTACTGATGGTAGCCTTTGTTACTTTGGTCCCAGCTCTCTGCAGGTCATTCACTAGGTCCCCCCGTGTGGTTCTGGGATTTTTGCTCACCGTTCTTGTGATCATTTTGACCCCACGGGGTGAGGACTTGCGTGGAGCCCCAGATCGAGGGAGATTATCAGTGGTCTTGTATGTCTTCCATTTTCTAATAATTGCTCCCACAGTTGATTTCTTCACACCAAGCTGCTTACCTATTGCAGATTCAGTCTTCCCAGCCTGGTGCAGGTCTACAATTTTGTTTCTGGTGTCCTTTGACAGCTCTTTGGTCTTGGCCATAGTGGAGTTTGGAGTCTGACTGTTTGAGGTTGTGGACAGGTGCCTTTTATACTGATAACGAGTTCAAACAGGTGCCATTAATACAGGTAACGAGTGGAGGACAGAGGAGCCTCTTAAAGAAGAAGTTACAGGTCTGTGAGAGCCAGAAATCTTGCTTTTTTGTAGGTGACCAAATACTTATTTTCCACCATAATTTGCAAATAAATTCTTTAAAAATCAGACAATGTGATTTTCTGGATTTTTTTTTCTCATTCTGTCTCTCATAGTTGAAGTGTACCTATGATGAAAATTACAGGCCTCTCTCATCTTTTTAAGTGGGAGAACTTGCACAATTGGTGGCTGACTAAATACTTTTTTGCCCCACTGTATGTGCAATGAGCATATATACAGGAGGTTGGTGCCATGTGCATACAATACAAATGGAACGTGCAAGTGATGTATAGGCTGAGGCTATGAACAATTATATATAGCATGTGAATGTGTGCTAGATGCATTGCTTACATGGAAGTGACATGGTTAGATGAAGTAATACAGTCAATCAGGACATAGGACATTGTTCATATCACACTCTCCGGTGTCACCCAGATGAGGATGGGTTCCCTTTTGAGTCTGGTTCCTCTCAAGGTTTCTTCCTAATACCATCTGAGGGAGTTTTTCCTTGCCACAGTCGCCTGAGTCACCTCAGGCTCGCTCACTAGGGAAAATTTTGTCTAACATCTAGGACTGTTTGTTTGTATGTTTATTGTTTCTTATGTTCTGTAAAGCTGCTTTGAGACAATGCTCTTTGTTAAAAGCGCTATACAAATAAAACTGAATTGAATTGAATTGAATTGAATCAGAAGGAGGGATGAGGTGAGGGAAAACAAAGGGGTTCAACGGGGGACAGAGTTCACTAGGGAGACAGCTGTAGGAAAAAAGCTGTTCCTTAGTCTGCTGGTTTTGGTGATATGATGTGTTGGGCAGTTTTAACCTCTCGTCGCAGTGCCTTGCGGTCTGCGACTGAGCAGTTCCCATACCAGACTGTGATGCAGTTGGTCAGGATGCTCTCAGTCGTGCAATGGTAGAAGTTCACCTGGATGGTTGGAGACAGGTGTTTTGGTCTGGAGACCCACTCTGAGATGTGGGTCTCCAGAAACTTGAAGCTGGATACACGCTTCCGTTGATGTGGATGGGTTCGTGCATTCTTCCTTTCTCTCTCCTGAAGTCAATGATGAGCTCCTCTTGCTGGTGTTAAGGAGCAGGTTATTGTCAGCACACCATGCAACCAGGTGTTGTACCTCCATCCTGTAGGCTGTCTCATCGTTGTCATTGATGAGGCCGATCACCATGGTGTTGTCTGTAAACTTGATGATGTAGTTGGATCCGTACACAGGCCTGTGGTCATGGGTGAAACATGTAACAGGAAAGCTAAAAAAAAGAGGGTAATTTCCCATGAGTCAGTAATCGTGTTTAATACTGAGTGACTGCTGCTTCTCATTTCCTTTTTCATCTGTTCCATTGTGTGTCTGGAACAATCAGAAGGCATGCACAGAGTGTTCTAGTTTTTAGGTATTCTGGTGAAGTAATGAATACACTGATAACTGATGTCTGTATTTTCAAGTCACTAGAATATTAATAGTACATGAGTGATGTCATAGATTTATTTTAAAACTATTTCCCCTAGGATTTGCATAGGGATAAATTTTTGTGATCAATAGTAACGTTTCTTCAAACTTTACTATGCTTCTAAACTTCTGTAAAGCAGCTTTGAGACAATATCAATTGTTAAAAGCGCTATACAAATAAATTGAATTGAAAATTCAATATGATTTTACAGAAAAAGAGGTTCTAACAGGATCTTCTCATGTTACAAAAACACAGTCAGATATCCTGAAGACCTCCTGCTAAAGGAAAACATTACAGCTTACTTTCTTCTGACTGTTCTAAATGAACATCTCCACATCTAAAAAGATATACATGTCATTTAACACGTTGTAAAATAACTACTAGTTTTGGGGGATTTTTTTGTTTTATTATTCATCTTGGATCACCCTGAGAATCCACCATAATATCAGATTATGTAGGATAACCCTGTGAATTACTTGTTAATATAAATCTGTGAATTGCCTTGCTATTAATAGCACTGCTATTTCACTGTACTACAAACCATTGTAATAATATATTCTATAAGTTTTAATCCACTCATCATGTTTTGCTATGTTATACTGGCTAAATGAATAATCCAAGATATCTGCTTTAAATGAACAAGCAATCCATAAACATACTGTACTTGTACAAGATGTAGAACTGGTATAGTTGGCTGATATAATGCTTTATGCTTCTGTTAACTGTTTTTCCCCCCAGAGGTGACCTGCAATGCACCCGAGATTCCAGGGGCATTCATAGTTGGAGGAAAGGCATCATTTTATAAATATAAATCATCTCTCCAGATTCAGTGTAATAAAGGCTACGAAATGGAGGGGTCTGCCCTCCTGACCTGTAAGAAAAATGGATGGAATCCACCTCCTCCAAATTGCAACAGTAAGATTAATCAGCTCTATACAATGAGTCTTATATAAAGTGTTAAAATTCATAAACATTATTGTTCTGAGAGTTAGTTGTGATTTGAATTTGTATATTATTTAGCCTTAAAGTATTGGGTGTTTTGATTGACTCAAAGAGTAGAAATATAATTAATATAAAAGATGTGCCTTTTTCCATTTTGAGAAAAATGAGCTACAGGAAACACTTCTCAAAACATCACTGTGAATATCTGCTTGCGAAATTGCAATTCTTTCTTCCTCAGTTGTTACCTGTTTACCACCTCCTCCTATAAACAATGGGCAATTTAACCATCCAAAGCAGTTATATGACTATGGACAAACAGTCATATACTCCTGTAATAAAGGGTTTAAACTTGAAGGTGACTCAGAAAGATCATGTACTGAATATGGAAGATTTTATGATCCTCCTCAGTGTCTGGGTAAGTCTTTGAGAAAAATCAAAATCATCTTTTCAGTCGTGATTCTATTAAGGTTTAATAAAAGGATGTTTATATTCATTCATTGTCTATCACTTATCCAATCTATTCTCGGGTCACGGGGAGCCTGTGCCTATCTCAGGCGTCACTGGGCATCAAGGCAGGATACACCCTGGACAGAGTGCCAACCCATCGCAGGGCACACACACACACTCTCATTCACTCACGCAATCACACACTACGGACAATTTAGAGATGCCAATTAACCTACAATGCATGTCTTTGGACTGGTGGAGGAAACCGGAGTACCCGGAGGAAACCCCCGAGTTTGTTCCAAGCAATTAACGACCCCATGTTCCATTAGCAGACTGATATTAGGTGTACAGTAGATATGGTTTGGATTAAATAGCATGTTATTTTTCTTTCACGGGGGGCACGGTGGCTTAGTGGTTATCACGTTTGCCTCACACCTCCAGGGTTGGGGGTTTGATTCCCACCTCCGCCATGTGTGTGTGGAGTTCGCATGTTCTCCCCGTGCCCCAGGGGTTTCCTCCCCCAGTCCAAAGACATGCGTGGTAGGTTGATTGGCATCTCTAAATTGTCCGTAGTGTGTGATTGCGTGAGTGAATGAGAGTGTGTGTGTGTGTGTGTGCCCTGCGATGGGGTTGGCACTCCGTCCAGGGTGTATCCTGCCTTGATGCCCAATGATGCCTGAGAATAGATCGGATAAGCGGTAGACAATGAATGAATGTTTCTTTCACACTTCTCTTTTTCCAGTGGTGACCTGTGATGAACCCAACATTGTTAATGGATTTATTGGAGACAACTCTAAATTTTATGTATATAAATCATCAGTCCGGGTCCAGTGTAACAGTGGATACCAGATGAAGGGGTCTGATTACCTAACCTGTGAGGAAAACGGATGGAATCCACCTCCTCCAGAGTGCCATAGTAACAGTAAGATTTATCAGTGTTTGGAATGATTGATGTGCCTCCTTAAGTAGATGAATGACTGATTAGAAATTCAGAAGGAACCCTTATTTAGTCATTGATGCAATTGATACAACAACATGGTCTGATAAGGCCTGGCATGCAGAGATGCAGACCTGGAAAGCTTATTCCACCCATAAAAGCATGCCCCTAAGGGCTTTATTTCTCCTCACCACAGCCATTTTTATTTATTAATAAATCACACTGTTGTGTTAATATTCTTGAGCCAAATTAGTTCCTGTAAGCAGTTTTTCATTTCTGTAATCAGTTGTTTCCTCACTAGCCTCTTAATTTTTCTTTCTTGTAAATTAATAAGACAAAAATACAACTTGTCATGTTTCCCTAAACCAGAAAGTGCAAAGTTCTCTGTCCTGAAAGCCTTTTCTCTGTCTTTGTCCACAAATTTTAATTTAATAAAAAGAGTTTAAATAGTTTAAATATTAAACCTTCTTATTAAATATTAAATCTCCTTCCAGAAAACTCCTCCAGAAAATTTCATTGTTAAGTACCAGTGTGTTTTTAATCTGATTATTAATGTTGGGGGAAACATTTTGAACCGTTGCTACTTGGCAACCGTAATTCCAATCCTTCCCAAAAGCATGAACACATTACTCTCACATAGGAATTATGATTTTTCTGTATTTTATGGCTTTTCATCAATAATAGTAAACCATGGAAACAGAATTTTAGGGGAGAATCAGAAGAATATAGAATTGAATGCTAAAGAGAATTAATGTTTATTTTTTAAAATCAGTGACAAATAGAGCATGATGAATGTTTATTGGTTTTGTGTCTCAGATCTCTGGTGGCACTTTTTATGTTTATTATGTGGAGTATGGCGAAGGCTGGGGTGGCTTAGTGGTTAGCATGTGTACCTTGCACATCCAGGAGTTACATATTCTCTGCAAGCTTTTGGTCTTTTTTTATGTTTGCATCCACACTATTGTCAACAGTCTAAATGCAAAGGGTTTAATTTAATGAAAATGAAAACAAATTTCTCTTTTAATATTCATTTGCAGATAATTGGATTTGGATTCTTCTAACTGTGATAATACTAAGTAAGTACAATCTTTATATATATATATATATATATTAAAGTTACATAAAATCTAACTGAATAGTAATATAAAGCACAGTGGGATTGTTTGATTGGTACAAGTTATTATTTCCACTTACAAATGTGTGTTGTTTTTTTTCCAGTTCTACTTTGTTGTGCTGTCTTCTGTTATATGAAATACAGAAAGCGTAAAGAGTAAGTTGTACAATTTTAACATTATATTCAAGCTTCATTAATAACCACATGGTATGCTTACTCTTGTTTATTTGTTTTTCTACTCATGTGAGAGCACTAACTGGCTTTTTTCGCATTAACCTGCTTATCAGAAATCTGACATTTTTTTCCTAAAACACGTACACACCATGCTCAGTGACGCATGCAGAACACTAAATACGTCTTTTACTTCTATACGACTTTTTCTTGTAAATGACTGCTGGATAGTGTGTGCACTAACATGTGGAAAGAAGTGCAGCTCTGCAGCTTTTTAATATGAGGAAACTAGCCTAAGTTTAAACTTAACTGATATTCAGCAATACCCAAAGTGACCAGTGGTGGACTTTTGTGTTGCAGATCTTCATATGGTCTCTGGGCTGAAGGAACTGACGATGGGATGTTATAGCTTCCTTACTGTTGTTTTTAAAAAATCAGAATATGTATGTTCTTCACTGTATAAAATTAACTGAATGAGAGGGTAGAATGTTCAGAGCAGTGGATTGGCAACAATTTGCTTTCTTTAGCTAATTTTCTTCTTTGTTGGTGCGAGAAAGCCATGGTGAAAATGTACCACTATCTTGTTTTTTGTGACATGGCACCTGTGATGTTAGATTAAGGAGAATAATCTGAATATCTGAACACAGGGGAGGCTTTTTTCTATGTGATCAGTCATCAAGAGCTTTCACGTTGCATTGCTGTGTAAAATTTCTATATTATATTATATTTATGCGGCTGGTTTCTATAATTAAATAAACAATTCTTTAAAACACAGGAAGGGATAAATGTACATTATATTTAAAAGCACAGCTCCAGCTACACCACCACTTATTAGCATATTCACGTTGGTATAGTTTTTCTCAATTTACTTTGCTTCTCTGTTCCAGATCTAAAGACTGCTTCAAACCTGAAAACTGTTCAATGGTCAGTATGCCCCCTAGAGTTCCTCCAACAGAGGAAACCTCAAGGAAAAACGTCTACTGATTCCATTCCAGAGTCTCTATGGCTAGTTTAAACATTTGGAGACGTATTCTGCAGTGCTGGCAACTTGCCTTGGTTACTGAATAGGCTTAGCATTTATCTACAAAAAAAAGCAAAACTTTTCTAAGAAAACTCTGCTCTATTCTGTTTCTGCGTACCTCATATTTGTACAGCTACCACAGACTTGATTTTTTGATTTTTGTCGCTTTTGTATTATGGTGTGCTAAAGTTTTCTGTCCACTTAGCAACACAAAATTTAAAAAAAGTTCACCGATTGAGCTGAATGAAAAATATCAACTAATATCAACAGCTGTTACTTTGCACTAGAATGTACTATAAAGAATACATGTATTATTTTGACCAAAAATATTTACTTTTTAAATTATTGACAGCAGCTGAATTTATATTCACACTGTAATATGTTGTAAGATGTAATAAGATTCTTTGTATTGGAAAAGAGATTTCCTTTAAGCCCAACAGATGATAAATATTTGTGTGTGTAGTGAAATAGTGTGTATGCATAAGTAAATTACTACCCGTAATGGGAAAGGATAAAATTGTAGCATTTCATATGTAAGGAATAAATCATGACAAAGTGTGTTTTAATCCTTTTCTGCAACAGATTTTGCCAAAGTTTAATTCTTGTTTGTTTATTTATTTATTTATTAAAGAATTTAGGTTTAATGTTGTGGACATGTCCTGAAGACTTTCCTGTGCTAGAAAACTTATTGAATGTTGCACAAAATCTAGAAATGTTAAATAAACATTATCTAACCAAAAGCTTCTCAATATCAATCATTACCACCAACTATTTTATGTTGTTGAGGAAACAAACTAATGCTGGGGATATCACTGCAATTCCAGTGACCATGGAGGCACCACCCAGATAGTTATACTCACACCTGCGTAATTGAAGCACTGTGAACTCTGGGTTTTCGAGGTAGGGGTGTCTGATTTGTATTGAAATGCCAATCGAGGACTAGAGGACGTTGGGTGCTCAGGCCACTCTCTTATTCTGTTTCTGATTGTTTGGTCTGAGACATTCAAACCAGTGGCCTGCTGGATGTCATTTTGTAGGGCTCTGGCAGTGCTCATCCTGGTCCTCCTTGCACAAAGGAGCAGATACTGGTCCTGCTGATGGGTTAAGGACCTTCTACGACCTTCTCCTGGAATCACTAACATAACGTGAGTAATGCCCTTCTTTTACATGAAACAATTATAATACTAAGCTAGGTAAGTAAACTGGACGTGAAACTTTGCGTTCCTGAGAGAAAAAGCAAATTGAGGTTGTTGAAGGAATCACGCAACGCGTTGTTGCCAGATGATAAGGCTTTTATTATCATGCAATAACAGCCTGAGACAGTCGGCCGAGCGACTACCGTTCGAAATCATTGTACACAATATATAGGCTTCCCTATGCATTCCTACACATCATCCCAACATCTGTTTCATATCTAGGACCCCCAAAAGTATACAACCGTTGGGGCCACTCTGCCTAGGTCCAGTTTACGTTACCATATATGGTTACATTCCAATGCACACACATTGGACACACTAAGCTACAATATGTCCTACATGTAGACCATATCACCCACATTCCTGTACACACACACAGACACACTAGCTAATTTCAATGCTGGTATTGTTTCTACATATCATGCTTGATAAAATTCTTCTACAAGGTCTGCACATGTGCAGTAGTGCAGCATGAGTCTCTGCTCACTAAAACCTTCCACGTGGACTTGGAATTTACAGTCTAGAAGCAAAAGCTATTTTACAGGTAAGTTATTCAACATGTGTTAATATTTAATATGATTATGTTTAATTTAATAATTTATCTTTAAATTTTGTACAAATACAGGCCACAGCATTATAGCATCATCTTAGGGGCAAAGTAAAATCTTATGGCGGGCTACAGCTAATGTTAGCTAATATGAACCTTAGCTAGGTAGGCATAAGCAGGTAAAATGGCTTCGCATTCAAAAGAGAGCCCATATATGTGATGAGGAGGTTAGCCAGGATTAACTGACATTATTTTTCAAACATGAAAAAGTAAATTAATGTAAGAAATTCAGAAGACTCGTGACACGCACCTGTCCTGTACGTGCATTGCACATGTATATACATATACAAGAAGAGGTGCAATGTGTGACTATGGTGTCCAGAAAATTAACAAAGCCATATCAGTTTGTTAGTGCAAACAATATAAACATTTGTACTCTGTAACACTTTTAGATATTAAATTGTTTTAATGTACAGAGAACATTACAGATTGAAACATGGTGCTTTCACAAGAACATCTCCATTACCATGTCTTCATGAAGAATGTCTCTGCACTTAAGATATCTATCAAGGATACACTCCCAGATCAGTGATAAACAGTCATGCCACTAAACATGTGTTCCACTGTCAACTTTGTGACTTCAAGGAGCCCCGTTCAGAAAAATTATTTTTTCCCCATTTGCGTACTCACATCCGTATGCACCAAAAGGTGCAGTGCCCCTTTCAGGATTGTAATTTTGAAACAAGTGTCTATACCACTTTTAATGCCCACAAAAACAGGAACCACAATGCCAGACAGACGCATAACCAGCTGCAGACATCTCTATAGCAAGAGAAATACTAAGTGCAATCTCAGAGAACAATGTTATACTGAAACACACTCAGAAAGGTGGTTCCCTATCTACGTTTTGCAGAAGAGCCTCTTACATGCTACAAGAATTTAAAATTGTAGAACCTGTTGTGTTTGTTACAGACCAAAATAAGCAGTCATATGTTTATGTACCTGTCCTTAAAATCCGCCAGGCATTGTTAAACGAAGATGAAATCCTGGATAAGGCCCTCAGTGTTCATGATAATGATATGCATGGATACAGTAGCTTCAGGGATGGGTCACATTTCAAAGAAAATTCTTTACTGATGGAAGAGGGCTTTAGAATTGCCTTGGGTCTTTACATTGATGAGTTTGAGGTAGCAAACCCTTTGGGGACCTCTAAAAAGAAACATAAGATTTGTGCAGTATATTGGGTACTTGCAAATATTGCAGCCAAACTTCGCTCCTCTCTCAACTCAATACAGTTAGCCCTCCTGTGTAAAGTAAACACAGTCAAAGAATGTGGGTACTTTGAAATCCTTTGTCCTCTCCTTCAAGATCTGATGCTTCTTGAGAAGCATGGTGTATATGTGGAAAAATTAGGATCAAGTGTCAGAGGAACCATTTTGTATGTTGCAGCAGATAATCTGGCTGCTCATTCATTGGCAGGATTCCAAGAAACTTTTGTGTCTGATAAGATTTGTCACTTTTGCATGGCTACACAGCAGGAAATACAAGATACTCTACAGTTTAGGTCTGGTCACTTCAGCTTGAGAACTAAACAAGACCATGATCGACACGTTGAAGAAGTCCAGCAGGATGCCCAGATGTCAAAACAATAGGGTGTGAAAGGGAGCCGTCATCTTAGTAATTACTTGGAGCATTTTCATGTTGTTGATGGTTTTCCCCCAGATATACTCTGTGATTTACTTGGTGTTATCTCTTCTGAGTTGTGTCTTTGCTTTGAGCACTTCATCAAAAAGAAGTTCGTCACATTTGACATGCTGAATAATGCCATTAAAGAATTTCCCTACACACACTCAGATAAAACAAACCAACCTCAGGTGATTTCTAAAGCATTTCATACCAAAGGTACAGTTGGAGGTAATGGCCATGAAAACTGGACTCAGGCTGCGTCCCTTGATGATTGGTCATTATGTCCCAGAGTATGATAAAACTTGGGAAGTGATACTGTGCTTGAAAAATGTGCTTGAAATAGTTTTGTCCACAAGTTTTACTGAGGAGACACTTCACTATCTAGATTTCAAGTTGTCAGAGCATAGACACTTCAAAAGGCATTCCCAAATGTAAGAAAAATAAAACGAAGAGCGTCGAAGATCTTAATGAAGAAGAAGTTTATTCCAGCATCGCAGTGACAAAATACATAAAGTACTCTGGGTTCATCGGAGTCAAAAAGAACACAGAACAAATCCTGCTCACACATTTTATACAGTGTTTCTCGTGTGTAACTTAAATGAGTTTCACTTTAAATGTAAATTACTGAGTATCCCCCAAATGGCTGGGTGATACTATCGCCTAGCCAGATGTCCTTAATGGTAATCGCGGTCACGTACACCTTGGCTTGGTATTGTTACAGGTGTGATCACCCAAATGGTCAGGCAATACTGAGTGGTAATCATGGTCGCGTATACCCTTTGTTCAGTGATGGTCCTTGATGTCTTGCTGCCGCTCCCATACTAATAATTGATTGGATTAAGTGTTCTAAATGTTTAGTAAGGCTGCTTTAAGCCAATGTAGAAATACCATACAGATAAACTGAATTGAATTAAACATATTTCTATATGATATGTAAGCCTTTTTGGGAATGAGCTCTTTCAGATGTGTACTGTGGAGTGGAATCTGGGTTGGGGCAGTCTGTAGTTTCTTACATAAACTATAGACTCCGTCCAAAGCAACATTATTTGGAGCATTATCCCTATCTGATTCAAGTTTTTGGACCACTTGTACATGTGTGGACGATGAGATTTGAAGGGAAACATCTTCATGAAGCCCAAAATTTCAAAAACGTACCTCTAACTTTGGCTGACAGACATCAGAAGATGATGGCTTACCATTTAGATACAGCTTCATTTTTTAAACCAGCATTAGAACTCGGCAAAGTGAAGAGTGTCATGATTTCTTCATTTCTAGTCAGTGTACAGCAGCAGCTAATGGAAAGAAATGCAAACACCACAGTGCTTTCAGCAACATCAGTCAACATTAATGGTGTCAGGTACGCAGCGGGCATAGTGGTGTCTGTTGGTTCATGTACAGGCCTACCAGAATTCAGGCAGATTCAACAGGTTTTGTTTCTGGGTACCAGTGTTTTTTTTTTTTCAATTGTAGGCAGATGTTTGCATGGTATCATGAACACCTCAGAGCCTATGAACTTTGCAAAACTAGCTCATGTTTGCTTGTAACCCAATTGAAAGACTTTAATGATGTTTTTCCACTCTCTGCCTACAGGATTAAAAGCAAGATGTTTGTTACCCTGAAGCATTACATTTTGTGCTAAATGTTTTTTTTGGTTTGTTTTTTTTCCTCCAGAAATATAGACCAATCCTGGCCAGTGAGGGTAGTTGTTGGTGAGACAAACTTCTTACCAAATTTTCCACAGGGTCGGGATGCAAAAACATTTGAAATCTGTAGACAGGTGCTTGAAAATGAGATGAAGAAAAAGCCACCAAATGCAGTGTATGTAAATCAGCTTTTCATTAAGATGTAAAGAGATTGTTGAAGAGCAGCCTCCAGTAAAACAGATGTTGGAACGCTGGCCAGCTCTCTTCAGAAAACATCAAATAAGTAAATCACAGTATACAGTATAACTACTAACTAATTAAGAATGTTGTTTATTTGGGGAAATGCTGAAAAACTCTACCTCCTGTATTATTGTAGCTGTCATGGTCTGTAATACTGCCTGATTGGATAAGATAACAAAATCTTGACACATTACTGACAATAATATAATATGACCCACAAATTAGACAAAAAGCTTCTGGAAGCTACAATAATAAACATCCATCCATCCATCGTCTACCGCTTATCCGATCTATTCTCGGGTCATGGGGAGCCTGTGCTTATCTCAGGCGTCATTGGGCATCAAGGCAGGATGCACCCTGGATGGAGTGCCAACCCATCACAGGACACACACACACAATTTAGAGATGCCAGTCAACCTACAATGCATGTTTTTTGACTGAGGGAGGAAACCAGAGCACCGGAGGAAACCCCCGAGGCACGGGGAGAACATGCAAACGCCACACACACATGGCGGAGGTGGGAATCGAACCCCCAACCCTGGAGGTGTGAGGCAAACGTGCTAAACACCAAGCCATTGAATAATAAACATATTTTTGTAAACTACAATGGTAAGCATGAGACATACTTGCAAGGGAGGACTCAGCAGTGCAAACTTTATTGAGCTCGAAAAGTTTTTGGAATTTCTGAAAAATTTATTTGATGCTGACCTATCAAAGTGCTCCCATTTCCTAGCAAGAATTTTTCTTGCTTTTGTTATAGTTTTATTTTGTGAAGTTGAATACACGTCCTTGTTTTTGACTTTGTATTCGGTGTTTGCCTTTTGTCTTTAAGGTTTTTGCGGAGTTCACAAGAGACTTCTTTGGAGCTTTAGACCGTCATAGCCCACATTTGCTTGAGATTTGCAAATCAAAATGTGTACATGTTGGCAGAACACTTGTGGAGATCCTTTGTCAGGTTGAAACAAGGGTACACATACTTATTTTCTCATTCTTGTCATGCAAGTACAGAATCTAGCCATGGGGGTCACAGTCCAGTGACTTCTGTGCCGGTCCCAAGCCCGGATAAATAGAGAGGGTTGTGTCAGGAAGGGCATCCAGCGTAAAACGTTGCCAAATTCAACCATGCGAATCGTCAGTACGAATTACATACCGGATCGGTCGAGGCCCAGTTAACAACGACCGCCATCGGCGCCATTGACCTACAGGGCGCCGGTGGAAATTGGGCTACTGTTGGTTGAAGAAGTAGAGGAGGGAGGAGAGTGCACAGACAGAGAGAGAGAAGAGGAAAGGTAAGAGTGTAGGACTGAGAATAGGAACTCTGAATGTTGGTACTATGACAGGGAAAGGTAGAGATCTGGCTGATATGATGGAGAGAAGGAAGGTGGATATACTGTGTGTACAGGAGACCAGGTGGAAGGGTAGCAAGGCTCGTAGTATAGGAGCAGGATTCAAGCTGTTTTATTATGGTGTGGATAGTAAGAGAAATGGGGTAGGTGTGGTCCTGAAGGAGGAGTTTGTGAGGAATGTTCTGGAGGTGAAGAGAGTGTCAGACAGGGTGATGAGTCTGAAGTTAGAGATCGAAGGGGTGATGTTGAATGTTGTTAGTGGTTATGCCCCACAGGTAGGTTGTGAGTTAGAGGAGAAAGAGAGATTCTGGAGTGAATTAGATGAGGTGATGGAGAGTATTCCCACGGGTGAGAGAGTGGCGATAGGAGCGGATTTTAATGGACATGTTGGTGAGGGAAACACAGGTGATGAGGAGGTGATGGGCAAGTTTGGAGTTAAGGAAAGGAACCTTGAAGGACAGATGGTAGTGGACTTTGCTAAGAGGATGGACATGGGTGTGGTTAACACTTATTTTCAGAGGAGGGAGGAGCATAGAGTGACTTACAAGAGTGGAGGTAGGAGAACACAGGTAGACTACATCCTATGTAGAAGAGGCAATCTGAAAGAGATTAGTGATTGTAAAGTGGTAGTGGGAGAGAGTGTAGCCAGACAGCATAGGATGGTGGTGTGTAGGATGACTTTGTTGGTCTGTAAGACAAAGAGGTCAAAGATAGAGATAGAGAAGAAAACCAAGTGGTGGAAGCTGAAAAAGGAGGAATGTTGTGAGGAATTTAGACAGACGTTGAGGCAGGCTCTGGGTGGTCAGGTAGTGCTGCCAGATGACTGGGAAACTACAGCAGAGGTAATCAGGGAGACAGGGAGAAAGGTGCTGGGTGTGTCATCTGGAAGGAGGAAAGAAGATAAGGAGACTTGGTGGTGGAATGAGGAAGTTCAGGATAGTATCCAAAGGAAGAGGTTAGCCAAGAAGAAGTGGGACATGCACAGGACAGAAGAGAATAGACAGGAATACAAGGAGTTACAGCGCAGAGTGAAGAGGGAGGTGTCTAAGGCTTAGCAGAAGACATATGACGAGTTGTACACTAGGTTAGACACTAGAGAAGGAGAGAAGGACTTGTACAGGTTAGCTAGGCAGAGGGATCGAGATGGGAAGGATGTGCGGCAAGTTAGAGTTATTAAGGATAGAGATGGAAGGGTGCTCACAAGTGAGGAGAGTGTACAGAGGAGATGGAAGGAGTACTTTGAGGAGCTGATGAATGAGGAAAATGAGAGGGAAAAAAGAGTAGAAGGGGTGAACTCTGTGGAACAGAAAGTAGATAAGATTAGAAAGGATGAAGTCAGGAAGGCTTTGAAGAGGATGAAAAGTGGAAAGGCAGTTGGTCCTGATGAGTGGAGGTCTGGAAGTGTCTGGGAGAGGCAGCAGTGGAATTTTTAACTAGTTTGTTCAACAGGGTTTTAGAGAGTGAGAGGATGCCTGCGGAATGGAGAAGTGTGTTAGTGCCGATCTTTAAGAATAAGGGTGACGTGCAGAATTGCAGCAACTATAGGGGGATAAAGTTGATGAGCCGTACAATGAAGCTATGGGAAAGAGTAGTAGAAGCTAGGTTAAGGAAGGTAGTGGAAATTTGTGAGCAGCAGTATGGCTTCATGCCCAGAAAGAGCACAACAGATGCAATTTTTGCTCTGAGAATTTTGATGGAGAAGTATAGGGATGGTCAGAGGGAGTTGCACTGTGTGTTTGTAGACTTGGAGAAAGCGTATGACAGGGTGCCAAGAGAAGAGCTGTGGTACTGTATGAGGAAGTCAGGAGTAGCAGAGAAGTATGTCAGAGTGGTGCAGGACATGTATGAGAGGAGCAGGACAGTGGTGAGCTGTGCTGTAGGTCAGACAGAGGAGTTCAAAGTGGAGGTGGGACTGCATCAGGGATCGGCTCTGAGCCCCTTCCTGTTTGCTATAGTGATGAACCAGTTGTCAGAGGAGGTCAGACAGGCGTCTCCTTGGACAATGATGTTTGCAGATGACATTGTGATCTGTAGTGAGAACAGGGAGCAGGTGGAGGAAAACCTGGAGAGGTGGAGGTTTGCGCTGGAGAGAAGAGGAATGAAAGTCAGTCGTAGTAAGACTGAGTACATGTGTGTGTGAATGAAAGGGAGGGAAGTGGAACAGTAAGGTTACAGGGTGAAGAGGTGAAGAAGGTACAGGAGTTTAAGTACTTGGGGTCAACAGTCCAGAGTAATGGAGAGTGTGGGAAAGAGGTAAAGAAGCGAGTGCAGGCAGGTTGGAATGGGTGGAGAAAGGTGTCGGAGTTCTGTGTGATAGGAAAATATCAGCGAGAATCAAGGGGAAGGTGTACAGGACAGTGGTGAGACCGGGCCATGCTGTATGGTTTAGAGACAGTGTCACTGAGGAAGAGACAGGAGTCAGAGCTAGAGGTAGCAGAGCTGAAGATGTTGAGGTTCTCTTTGGGAGTGACAAGATTGGACAGGATTAGGAACGAGTACATCAGAGGGACAGCTCATGTTGGACATTTGGGGGACAAAGTTAGGGAGGCCAGATTAAGATGGTTTGGACATGTTCAGAGGAGGGAGAGTGAGTATATTGGTAGGAGAATGTTGGACATGGAGCTGCCAGGCAGGAGGCAAAGAGGAAGGCCAAAGAGGAGGTATATGGATGGAATAAATGAGGATATGAAGCTAGTGGGTGCAAGTGTTGAGGATGCAGAAGATAGGGATAGGTGGAGAGAGATGATTCGCTGTAGAATTTTCGCGATTTGTATCTTAAATTCAGTCCTATATTCTAACTTTTACAGTACCTATAGTATCCTATAATATTCTCACTCCAAACGCGTTTTATATCGCTAGTTTTATTTGTTTTCCAAAACACTCGCCAATAGCGGGTTAGCTTAATAGCATTGCTAATTCGTTAGCCCGGCTACCACAAGTTTGTTTACTTTTTCACATCGGTTATCTCTGTTTATTACTACAACTAAACATTATGTCGGTTGTGTGTCTGCCTTTGAGTGCAGGTGAGGACTCTTTCGAGCTGCACTCGGTGGATTTGGAGCTGGAGGCCGTGGAGAAGCAGATTCGCGACCTACAGGTGAAGCAGGCCCAGCTGCGACAGCGGAAAGCCGCGTTGGAATCGTCCCGGACTGACGCTCACCTGTCCCAGGTAAATTCACGGCGTGAAACAATCACTCCCACAACCTCAACTCCGTGTGCTTCTCTGCCCAGGCCCAGCGCAAGGACACGGCCCGCCCAGGTTTCGTTCACTCCGGCGCCGGGGTACCACGCAGCCTGGATGCAGCAGCAGCGGAAGACGCGAGCCAGGCCCCGGGCGAGGACCTCTCCCCCTCCGCCGCCACCTGTCTTCGAGATCCCGACCCAGAACCGCTTCGCTCCCCTTCGTGAGACGGCATGTGACGCGGTGATCATCGGAGACTCCATCGTTCGGCACGTCCGTGCTACTGCTGCTAAAGGTAAGGTGCACACTCGCTGTCTTCCTGGTGCTCGTGTTCTCGATGTCTCTGCACAGGTACCCGCGATCCTGAAGAAGAACATCGGAGCTGTGGTCCTCCATGCTGGCACGAACGACATCAGGCTGAGGCAGACGGAGATCCTGAAGAAGGACTTCAGGAGCCTGGTGGAGCTGGTACGCACCACATCGCCCACGACGAGGATCATCGTGTCAGGACCACTTCCCACGTTCCAGCGAGGAATCGAGAGGTTCAGTAGACTATTTGCTTTTAATGAATGGTTACAGTCATGGTGTCAAGATCAGAAATTACCTTTTGTTGATAACTGGAATCTTTTCTGGGAGCGTCCTAGGTTCTACCGTCCTGATGGCCTGCACCCAAGCAGAGTTGGAGCAGCTGTCCTCTCAGACAACATCTCCAGGACACTACGCACCATCTGACTGGTAAGCCATAACCCAGATTACAATTATGATAGCTACTGCTCAGCTCACCAGATTGATACGAGTGCACATATAGCTCATCTTATAGAGACTGTGTCTGTTCCCCGAATATTGAGATCAAAGAAAAAATTCATTAATAGCCCTCGAATTAATCTAATCACAGTTATACCTGAAAAACACCAAATAATTAAAGAAAAACAATTTCTAAAGTTTGGGCTTCTCAACATTAGGTCCCTTGCACAGAAAGCACTTATTGTTAATGAAATGATCTCAGATTATAGTTTTGATACACTCTGCCTTACTGAAACCTGGCTTAGGCCAAATGAATTCATTAGTCTGAATGAGTCCACTCCGTCAGGCTTTTGCTATAAGCATGAGCCCCGTCAGACTGGTCGTGGAGGTGGTGTTGCAACTATTTATAGCAACTCTCTTAACGTTACTCAGAAAACAGGACCCAGGTTTAACTCATTCGAAGCGCTTGTCCTTAATGTTACACTCACAGACATAAATAAAAAATCTCTACTATATCTTGCGCTGGCCACCGTATATAGACCCCCGGGGCCCTACGCCGATTTTCTTAAAGAGTTTGCACATTTACTCTCAGACCTACTGATTAATTATGACAAAGTGTTGATTGTAGGAGACTTTAACATTCATGTAGACGATTCCAATGATGCCTTAGGACTCGCATTTATAGATTTATTAAATTCTTTTGGGGTTAAACAAAACATTACTAGACCAACTCATCGTTTTAACCATACACTAGATTTAGTTATATCACATGGAACAGATGTCACTGATATAGCTGTTCTACCTCAAAGTGATGATATCACAGACCATCACCTCTTAGTGTACACTCTACCCGTAGAACATATTAGGCATGTCTCTCCTCGTTATCGACTCGGTAGAACTATTATCCCGACCACTAAAGACAGATTCACAAGTAATCTACCGGATCTGTCTCAACTTCTCACCAAACCCCTAAATACAGATGACTTAGATGAATTAACTAACAGCATAGGCACTATTTTCACCAGCACACTAGACACTGTTGCTCCCATCCGATTAAAAAGGGTCAGAGATAAAACATCTGCACCATGGTACAATAGTCACACTCACGCCCTCAAGAGAGCAACCCGTAACCTAGAGCGAAAATGGAGAAAAACTAAATTAGAAGTCTTTAGAATTGCGTATAAAGACAGTATGTCTAACTACAGACAGGCTCTAAAAGCTGCTAGGGCTGAGCATTTGAGCAAACTTATAGAAATAAACCAAAACAATCCCCGATTCTTATTTAGTACAGTGGCTAGATTGACAAAACATCAGATATCTGAAGAGAGTACTCCATCACAGTTTAATAGTGAGGACTTTATGAACTTTTTCACCGACAAAATCGATAGTATCAGGAACAAAATAATGGATGTTCAACCTTTCACAGCATCCGGTGGTCTAGTCCAACCTAAAGCTCCACATTCAAAGCTACAATGCTTTACAGGTATAGGGAAGGAAGAGCTGTATAAACTTATCACCACGGCTAATTCAACAACATGTTTGTTAGATCCAATTCCAACTAGATTACTAAAAGAAGTGATACACACAGCTGGAGAGCCTCTCCTCAACATTATTAATTCCTCGTTATGTTTAGGTCACGTCCCTAAACCTTTCAAGCTGGCAGTTATTAAGCCTCTTCTTAAGAAACCTAAACTAGACCCTAATGACTTATTAAATTACAGACCGATTTCAAAACCCTTCCCCTTTTTATCTAAAATATTAGAAAAGGTTGTGTCTACTCAATTATGCTCCTTCTTACAGGAAAACAATATCCTTGAAGAATTTCAGTCAGGTTTCAGGCCCCATCATAGCACAGAAACTGCACTAGTTAAGATCACAAATGACTTGTTTTTAGCTTCGGACCAAGGCTTCATCTCAATATTAGTCTTACTTGATCTTAGTGCTGCATTCGACACTATAGATCATGACATTCTCGTAGACCGCTTACAAAATTACATAGGTATTCAGGGACAGGCATTAAAATGGTTTAGATCCTACCTGTCTGATCGATACCATTTTGTAGATTTAAATGGAGAAATGTCCAGTGTAATGCCAGTGAAATATGGGGTCCCACAAGGTTCAGTTTTAGGACCTCTGCTTTTCTCAATATACATGCTTCCCCTTTGGTAACATCATTAGAAGGCATGGGATTAGTTTCCATTTTTACGCTGACGATACACAGTTATATATCTCATCAAAACCAGATGAAATATCTAAACTGTCTAGATTAACAGAGTGCGTTAAAGATATTAAAGACTGGATGACTGATAATTTTCTATTACTAAATCCTGATAAGACGGAGATATTACTGATTGGTCCAAAAACCAGTACACAGAAGCTCTCAAAATTCAACCTGTACTTAGAAGGATGTTCTATTACTACCAGCTCTACAGTGAAAGACCTGGGCGTAATATTAGACAGCAGTTTGTCCTTTGAAAAACATATTTCCGACATTACAAAAATAGCCTTCTTCCACCTCAGAAATATTGCCAAGCTTAGGAACATTTTATCTGTATCTGATGCAGAAAAGCTAGTTCACGCATTCATGACCTCCAGACTGGACTATTGTAATGCGTTATTTGGTGGTTGTTCTGCATCTTCAATAAACAAGCTACAGTTAGTCCAGAATGCAGCTGCTAGGGTCCTTACCAGGTCAAGAAAGTATGACCATATAACCCCAATATTATCATCCCTGCACTGGCTACCTGTTAAGTTTAGAATTGATTATAAACTAGCACTTCTTACATACAAGACTCTGAATGGTTCAGCTCCCCCGTATCTAGCCAGTCTTCTAACACATTACAATCCATCACGCTCCTTAAGATCTCGAAACTCCGGACTTCTGGTAGTTCCCAGAATATCAAAGTCTACAAAAGGGGGTAGAGCTTTTTCGTATTTAGCTCCTAAACTTTGGAACAGTCTTCCTGACAGTGTTCGGGGCTCAGACACAGTCTCCCAGTTCAAACGTAGACTAAAGACATATCTCTTTAGCCAGGCATACACCTAATAAATCCCATAACCTTGTACTCCAATACATCCGATTAAATGCACATCATCATCTAGTGCCTCCTAATATTATAAATAGCAGCTACGCTAATCCCTTTCCATTTGTTTCCCTTTTTCTACCCATCCCCGAGTCACACAGAGATTGTGCCAGCTCCGGTGGCATCCAGAGATGGACCAGCTCCAGCCGGGTTCTGCTTTCTGAGGACTGGAGTAATCAAAGCATCACTGCCAACCCTATGTGGACATTTTTCACATAACACATGCTGTATCTGCACCACACAACTAATGCAGAAAGGACATTGTTCATATCACACTCGCCGTGTGTCGCCCAGATGAGGATGGGTTCCCTTTTGAGTCTGGTTCCTCTCAAGGTTTCTTCCTAGTACCATCTGAGGGAGTTTTTCCTTGCCACAGTCGCCTGAGTCACCTCAGGCTCGCTCACTAGGGAAAATTTTGTCTAACTTCTAGGACTGTTTGTTTGTATGTTTATTGTTTCCTATGTTCTGTAAAGCTGCTTTGAGACAATGCTCTTTGTTAAAAGCGCTATACAAATAAAACTGAATTGAATTGAATTGAATTCGCTGTGGCGACCCCTGAAGGGAAAAGCCGAAAGAAGATGAAGAAGTCATGCAAGTACAGGAAATATTGCAAATTCTTGTTTCTTTTCACTTTTAGGTGCAGCAAGCTAAAGCAGTCTAAGCCAACAATTCTGCAAAAAAAAACCTGTTCTTTTTTACCCAAGATGTTTCCGAAGTGTTGATTCAACTGTATGCTTATTTTGGAGGCTCTAGTTTCGGCTGCTGTTGTACTGTTGACAGGTGTTTTATACTATTTTGTCTACCCAGTTTATATCAGCAAGATATAAAATACAGTTTGACAGCAGCACAAACTAAAACTTCCAAAATAATGAGTTGAAATGGTCTGAAGAAAAACTGAACATTATGACCTTCATGAAGGATTTATTGCAGGATTGATAGGCTGACTCAAATTTAGCTAGTTGCAACTAATAAACTGATAACTGGGTGTATATAACTTACAAACATGGCAGTAGTATGAATGTAAACACATAACTTTCCCAACATGTTAAACTATCTCTTTAACTAACTCAACCTAAAACAATGCACTAATGACTACTTTTGCTTACTGTTAAACCTATGATGTTATAGCAGTTCAGACGGCTGTCCTACACAGTCTTCCAGTTCTCCTTGGGGATGACAGCAGTGAATTCTTCAAAGTGTGTTTTGTAAATATTGTAGTTATTATGTAGCAGGCATTTATTAAGTGAAACCAAAACGCCTTTGTGTGATCAGTTTTCACCTTATTGTCTCAACTCTCCTTTGTTTACAGGACTCAGATGTCATCACAGATCACACACAGGTTCCTGTTGGGGTATTGACAGTAATACCTGATGGCACCCAGCAGCCTTGTCTTAATGCACTTCACCTTGAACCATCAAGTACTGGTATAATACTGGAAGGTAACATCATTATGGATGGTATTGAAGCAGAACAGATCTCCTTGCTAACAATATTACATTTATAGGGTGTACTTAAAGAATCATTGTGTTATGTAGTTTTAGGAAATATTTGTCTTTGTTTTGAAATGTAAAATGTCCCCTATTTAAATAGAACACATATTTACTTTTAAAGTAATATTTAAGTAAACAGAATAACATCACTGGTAACAATTTCGGATAAGGCTTCTACGTTGATTTGTTTTAATTGGTTTGGGGTTTTTTTCACACAGAATAACCTAAGTTTGTCAAATTGCAAGGGCATTGTGTTTAAATAAAGAATTCTGGTCACTAATCGTACTTTGTTCTGCTTAATTAGTTATTCTAAGGCAATCAGTTTCCTAAATTCTGCTGAGTAAACTAAACTTTTTAATTAAGTGAAACTAACTTAGTTGACTTACGTTATGAACACTTAGGAGAACAAGTTAAGTGTACCTGGCATTCACAAGTTATTTCAACTTAAAAAATCAATTAAGTGAAAAAAAGATTTTAATAACAAGTAGATATTAAGTAAACAGAACTTTAAACTAAACAAACTAAACATTGTGAGGGGTCTGTTGGGAACATCTTGCTGATCCCTCTGTTAGGGGGGTCTTCATCTCCCACCTCCGGGAGTTTCAACCAGATCCTGAGGGAGGTTGGTGTAACGGGGCTCCGCCAGAGGCGGAAGTGTCCGGATCCATACGCCGAGCCGGCAGTAGGGAAAACACAGTATCGGAAGTCGGGGACAGGCAGTAAGTCGGCAACAGATAGTCCACAATCCAGGCAATATAATCCCACAGGTGTAATCCAAAAGGGGATATCCGAAATCAGTCCAAAGTCCGAAAACCAAACACAGTAATATCAGAGAGAGAGAAAAAGAGTAACCAATAAACAATCCAAGTTGAAGCCAGTAATCCGTCAGGGTAAACGCTCAGTATAGACATCAAGAATATTACTTTGCGTAGAGCAGGAAGTGCGCACCGTATTTAAATCCCCCGGTAATCCAGAAGTGTAATCAAAACACGGGCGAGGGCTCCCTCTCACGGTCACCTCTAGTGCGAGTTGTGACAGTTGGGGACATTGAGTCTGAGTGGACCATGTTCTCCTCCTCCATTGTTGACGCAGCCATCCAGAGCTGTGGACGTAAGGTCTCTGGTGCCAGTCACGGTGGCAATCCCCAAACACAGTGGTGGACACTGGAATTAAGGGATGCTGTCAAGCTGAAGAAGGAGTCCTATCGAGCCTGGTTGGTTCAGGGGAGCCCAGAGGCTGTCACCTCAGAAGGGGTAAGCAGCTCTCTACCAACACTGTTTACAGTGGAGGCAGTGTGTTGCTGGCCTCAACTGGGGATATTGTCGGACGGTGGAAGGAATACTTCGATGATCTCCTCAATCCCACTGACACGCCTTCTGTAGAGGAACCAGAGGCTGAGGACTCAGAAGTAGATTCATTCATCACTTAAGCTGTGGTCACTGAGGTAGTTCAGCAGCTCCTCAGTGGCAAGGCACCAGGGGTGGATGAGATTCGCCCTGAGTACCTTAAGTCTCCGGATGTTGTGGGGCTGTCTTGGCTGACACGTCTCTGCAACATAGCGTGGCGGTCAGGGACAGTGCCTCTGGACTGGACGACCGGGGTGGTGGTCCCCCTTTTTAAGAAGGGGGACCGGAGGGTGTATTCCAACTATAGGGGGATTACACTCCTCAGCCACCCAGGGAAAGTCTAAGAGTACTGGAGAGGAGAGTCCGATCGTTACTCGAACCTCGGATACAGGAGGAACAATGCGGTTTTCATCCTAGTCGTGGAACACTGGACCAGCTCTATACCCTCCACAGGGTGCTCGAGGGTTCGTGGGAGTTTGCCCAAACAGTCCACATGTGCTTTGTGGACTTGGAGAAGGCATTTGACCGTGTCCCTCGTGGCATTCTGTGGGAGGTAATGTAGTCCTCCACCTGCTCCCTGCTCTCACTACAGATCACAATGTCATCTGCAAACATCATTGTCCAAGGAGACTCCTGTCTGACCTCCTCTGACAACTGGTCCATCACTATAGCAAACAGGAAGGGGCTCAGAGCCGATCCCTGATGCAGTCCCACCTCCACTTTGAACTCCTCTGTCTGACCTACAGCACACCTCACCACTGTCCTGCACCTCTCATACATGTCCTGCACCACTCTGACATACTTCTCTGCTACTCCTGACTTCCTCATACAGTACCACAGCTCTTCTCTTGGCACCCTGTCATACGCTTTCTCCAAGTCTACAAACACACAGTGCAACTCCCTCTGACCATCCCTATACTTCTCGCCTGTATTTGTACAAAATTTAAAGATAAATGATTAAATTAAACATAATCATATTAAATATTAACTCATGTTGAATAACTTACTTGTAAAAACGTTACATTTTGCTTCTAGACTGTAAATTCCAAGTCCACGTGGAAGGTTTTAGTGAGCGGAGACTCATGCTGCACTACTGCACATGTGCAGACCTCAATTTGCTTTTTCTCTCAGGAACACAAAGTTTCACATCCAGTTTACGTACCTAACTTAATATTATAATTGTTTCATGTAAAAGAAGGGCATTACTCACATTATTTTAGTTAAATTAACAGGATAATGAGTTAGAAGTAAAGCATACTGATATATTCTAAGGAAGCACAAGTGTTACCTTTTACAGTGTATCCTTACTTTCACTGAATTTTTTGTGTTTTGACATTATGGCTGGGGTGTAATAATTGTAATAAATGTTATTGTATAATTTCATTTGATTATTTTTTTTATTTTTATGGATTGTTTTATTACTCAACACTTCACACTTAACTCAATGATTGTGAACAAACAGTGGGTACAAAAAAAGGAGGTCTAAATACAATACAATTATTCAAATAATTGATTTTAAGTAGTACACTTGATGTACTTGACTAGCTATATAATCTTATTTTTGTCTGAATTAAGAAATAATGTTTAGACCTAATTTATTAACCAAGAAACATTTATTTATAAGGAATTTTACTTGGCAGTTGCTTTGATCATAACTATAGGAAAAATGAAGGAAATTTAAGCGCAAGGACAATGGTTAATGAATTTACAATTACTGCATGAATATTAAAACAATATAGCGCGTGCTGTTTTCGGAAAGTCAACTTACACAGTCCCTGAAGGTTTCTTCAAAAACGAATGTTTATTATAACGAGTTTGGGCCGGAAAGGCTTCCGTAGTCTAGTCCTTTAACTAGTTCTTTGTTCGTTTGAGCGCGTTTAAACTATTTAGATGCGCTTAATTATGTCAGACTGCTAAATTATATTTAAGTTAATTATAGTTTAGTTAAAACCTGAAGGACGTGTGGTGCAGTATTAGAGAAGAGCACTGAAAAACTGTACAAGGACTGTTGTTGTTTGAAGTGACGCACGGTGTGCGCAAGGAAGTAGGTTTAGTTTCGTTTTCCTGAGGGGTGGAGCCAAGCAGCCAGAGACTGTGAGGAAGAAAAGCTAAGGCAGTATAATTAACACATGAAGCAGGATAACGGTAAGTATTTACATTACTTAAACTGGAATGAATAGAGAAACTGAAATCAATCGTGAGATTGAGATGGTTTGGCGTAATATCAAATAAAATCTTCTATCCGACGTTTTCTGTGCCCGGGGGGGAACAGCAGGCAGGTTTCCGGTGTAGTTTGTGTGTGTGTGTATATATATTATATATATATATATATATATATATATATATATATATATATATATATATATATATACACACTTTTTAGCCTGTATCCCTACTCAAATTCAACGCCCATAAAGACAACACTCATTACTACAGCTCAGTGCATTCCGCTCTTTTCAAGTGTAGCGCAAAAATCGTGAAAGAAACTTAGAAGACAATAATAGTGGAAGAACTGGTCCACTTGCCCAACTCCATCCGATTAAAAGTCGGTTTAAAGGCACAATAGTCGAGTTCGTTTATTACTTCTAAGTATACTTGTACTAACAGCTTAAAATATATGTAAAGTCAGTGTTGTTGTCCAGCAAAAATTGAGCTTTTTGAAAACTGTATTTATTATTATTATTATTATTATTATTATTATTATTATTATTATTGAAGTGATCAGGGAGAAAGGTGCTGGGTGTGTCATCTGGAAGGAGGAAAGAAGATAAGGAGACTTGGTGGTGGAATGAGGAATTTCAGGATAGTGTCCAGAGGAAGAGGTTAGCCAAGAAGAAGTGGGACATGGACAGGAAGAGAATAGACAGGAATACAAGGAGTTACAGCGCAGAGTGAAGAGAGAGGTATCTAAGGCCAAGCAGAAGGCATATGACGAGTTGTACACTAGGTTAGACACTAGCGAAGGAGAGAAGGACTTGTACAGGTTAGCTAGGCAGAGGGATCGAGATGGGAAGTATGTGCAGCAAGTTAGAGTTATTAAGGATAGAGATGGAAGGGTGCTCACAAATGAGGAGAGTGTACAGAGGAGGAGCTGATGAACAAGGAAAATGAGAGGGAAAAAAGAGTAGAAAGAACAGAAAGTAGATAAGATTAGAAAGGATGAAGTCAGGAAGGCTTTGAAGAGGATGAAAAGTGGCAAAGCAGTTGGTCCTGATGACATCCCAGTGGAGGTCTGGAAATGTCTGGGAGAGGCAGCAGTGGAATTTTTAACTGGTTTGTTTAGCAGGGTTTTAGATTGTGAGAAGATGCCTGAGGAATGGAGAAGTGTATTATTGCCGATCTTTAAGAATAAGGGTGAAGACACTTGGAGAATGTAAAGAAACTCTATAAATCTCTAAAAACATTTTATGTTCTGACTTCAACTATTACACCAATCTTTTCAAATATTCACTACAGTCTTAGAAACCACCACCTCTCCCTACACTGATCAGCCATAACATTCAAAGCCCATGTCTAAAATTGTGTATGAATGCTGTTGTGATGATCCTTATGCTTGCCTGTTTTTCATACTTCCATCAACTACTTACATCTGCTTCAAAAACTGACTGTTCACTTGCTGCCAAATATATCCCACCCTTTGACAGTTGCCACTGTAACAAGATAATGTGATATCACTTGTCAGTGGTCTTAATGTTAGGTATGTGTACTGTATATGCAAAATTCTTCCAATTTTAGAGAAATGCTGTAAAGATGCCTTCAAAAATGAAAGGAAATTAAATGTTTACAGAAAAGTCTACTATAAAGAACAGCATTAAACTCAACCAAAAGTATTAGTAGTCTATATTTATATATTTTACCAAGTTTAACAACTGTGTGCCATAAAAATGTATATTTTCATGTATAGTACAGGTTATACATCTTATTAGGCCATGAGAAGATTTTTTAAGCATTCATGTTTTCTGTAGTGGACATTTGTTTTTGCATTTCCCTCCTTTTTTTTTGTGGGCATTACGATGATCTTGAGAAGTTTTCTTTTCCACATTGCTGTCTGAAACAGAGTAGAAGCAGAAAAATTAAATACATAAAAAACAATAAAATTAATTTGCTAAATACAAAATGATCAAGAATGTTGTCCTTAGAATACAGGATGACAATGACTATAAGAAATGTCTAACCCCAATGAAATGCTAAAATGGTTAGAGTGTATGTTCACATCCTTAATAAATTTAACAAAGTAAGCTGGTTATCACATTGGGAGCGCTTCTTCTTACTCCTTCCTAATCCTCCTCCACCTTCTTCTTCTTATACACAGTCTTGTTTTTCATTGTTGATATTGTCTTCTAATTATTGACTCTCTGAGAGTTTCAAAAGTGAATTTAACATTTATTTAGTGCACATATTTTATTTCCAGGAGCTGTTCTAGGATTGAATAACACCTACAGCCTTGCTGGTGTCTAATATTTAGAGTTGAAGATGTTGCACTACATAGTCATCTTCTCTACACTTCTCATGATGGCAGTAAAAGTCCGAGGTGAGCTCTGTTTTATACACCATGAGGTATTACAGCTGCAGTCTCCCCAGCATCTGTATCTAATTGTATTACATATGAGATAAAAATGTTTAGAATTACTCTTTTAGGTCTAAAGATTTTACAGCTTGGTGTTTTCTAAACCCTACATTCACTGATATGTCTGATTTGTTTTCTCTCAGCCCAATGTGAGAGACCTGCTGTTGGAGAAAATCGGATTATGATTGAAGGAACAGAAAAAGACACTTTTCCTGAAGGCTCCACTATAAAGTTTGGATGTTCCACCGGTTATGTTCCTTTGAGAGCAACAGCTTCCAGATCAATCACCTGCACCGGTACCAAGTGGAGCGAACTCGAACTTCAGTGCCAAAGTAATTGGTCTAAAACATCTTTTTTAGTTTGAGATTTAATTTATTCATATTTTAGATTAGCGATGGCTAACATGACAAAAATATCACAATTCTAAAAAAAACATTTCTGTTATACATGATATGTATCATATATTTTAGTTTTCCTAGAAATGACAAGACAATCATACTACATTTAAAGAAAAAAATCTAAACTGTTAGAGAACGCCTACAAAAGTAAAAGCAATTTTTAAAAAATTGAAATATAATTTAATTTTTACTAAAAAGCAGGAGAAAAGCTGTACAAAACATTTTAGATATTCTAGTATTTTATCAGTGGCTGACATGACAAAAATATCATATCACGATTCTCAAAAACATTTCTGCCATACATGTTATGTATCGTATACAGTATATCAGTTTTGCTAGAATTGATAAAACAATCATACTACATTTAAAGAAAAAAATTGAACTGTTTATATATCTACAGAAAAAACAGCATTCCATTTCTTCATCACAACAAAATCTTTTTTCAAAAATATGACTATATCTCAGAAAAGTGTATTTGACATAATTGATCACAATCCTGTTACATTGGCATATCTCCCAGCCCTAGTTTGGATTCAGATCATTTATTTATTTATTTATTTTTGGACACCTTGCACTTTAATAGCAAAAGTTGTTTTTATTGCATACACACGGGCAACGCTTTATATCACAGCTAGTGGAATGCTGGAAACTGATTGTTCAGAAGTTGTGCATTATGCCATTATGCATGTATTTCCGGGTGTAACATAAAGAATAGGTTTATATGAACATGCTCATTGTACAAACCCGATTCCAAAAAAGTTGGGACACTGTACAAATTGTGAATAAAAAAGGAATGCAATAATTTACAAATCTCATAAACTTATATTTTATTCACAATAGAATATAGATAACATATCAAATGTTGAAAGTGAGACATTTTGAAATGTCATGCCAAATATTGGCTCATTTTGGATTTCATGAGAGCTACACATTCCAAAAAAGTTGGGACAGGTAGCAATAAAAGGCCGGAAAAGTTAAATGTACATATAAGGAACAGCTGGAGGACCAATTTGCAACTTATTAGGTCAATTGGCAACATGATTGGGTATAAAAAGAGCCTCTCAGAGTGGCAGTGTCTCTCAGAAGTCAAGATGGGCAGAGGATCACCAATTCCCCCAATGCTGCGGCGAAAAATAGTGGATCAATATCAGAAAGGAGTTTCTCAGAGAAAAATTGCAAAGAGTTTGAAGTTATCATCATCTACAGTGCATAATATCATCCAAAGATTCAGAGAATCTGGAACAATCTCCGTGTGTAAGGGTCAAGGCCGGAAAACCATACTGGATGCCCGTGATCTTCGGGCCCTTAGACGGCACTGCATCACATACAGGAATGCTATTGTAATGGAAATCACAACATGGGCTCAGGAATACTTCCAGAAAACATTGTCGGTGAACACAATCCACTGTGCCACCGTTGCCGGCTAAAACTCTATAGGTCAAAAAAGAAGCCATATCTAAACATGATCCAGAAGCGCAGGCGTTTTCTCTGGGCCAAGGCTCATTTAAAATGGACTATGGCAAAGTGGAAAACTGCTCTGGTCAGACGAATCAAAATTTGAAGTTCTTTTTGGAAAACTGGGACGCCATGTCATCCGGACTAAAGAGGACAAGGACAAACCAAGTTGTTATCAGCGCTCAATTCAGAAGCCTGCATCTCTGATGGTATGGGGTTGCATGAGTGCGTGTGGCATGGGTAGCTTACACATCTGGAAAGGCACCATCAATGCTGAAAGGTATATCCAAGTTCTAGAACGACATATGCTCCCATCCAGACGTCGTCTCTTTCAGGGAAGACCTTGCATTTTCCAACATGACAATGCCAGACCACATACTGCATCAATTACAACATCATGGCTGCATAGAAGAAGGATCCGGGTACTGAAATGGCCAGCCTGCAGTCCAGATCTTTCACCCATAGAAAACATTTGGCGCATCATAAAGAGGAAGATGCGACAAAGAAGACCTAAGACAGTTGAGCAACTAGAAGCCTGTATTAGACAAGAAAGGGACAACATTCCTATTCCTAAACTTGAGCAACTTGTCTCCTCAGTCCCCAGACATTTGCAGACTGTTATAAAAAGAAGAGGGGATGCCACACAGTGGTAAACATGGCCTTGTCCCAACTTTTTTGAGATGTGTTGATGCCATGAAATTTAAAATCAACTTATTTTTCCCTTAAAATGATACATCTTCTCAGTTTAAACATTTGATATGTCATCTATGTTTTATTCTGAATAAAATATTGAAATTTGAAACTTCCACATCATTGCATTCTGTTTTTATTCACAATTTGTACAGTGTCCCAACGTTTTTGGAATCGGGTTTGTAGTTGTTACGGGTGGAGGCCCTGTGTTGGGCCACTAGGGAAGGTTTTCTGCCAGGGGGTTGTGTCATGCCTGTGTTTATGTTTACGTCTATGTCATGTGTCTTGCTTTAGCCCCGCCTAGTCCTATTGTTTCCTGATTGCTGTACACCTGTTCCTAATGTTGCTTGTGATTAGTCTTTGTATTTATAGTGGCCTTTTGCCAGGGTTCGGGGCTGGTCGTCGTCTTTATGTAGCGTGTGGTGTACGTGTGGTGTCGGTCTTGTGCTTATGTTTGTTTGTTTTAAGTTAATAAAACCCCTGTCTTTTGTCTATCTCCGCGCTGGGTCTGTTTCTTTCATGCTATGGACACCGGAAACGTGACAGTAGTACATTATTGTTTCTGTAGTAATTGCTCATACAAAGGGACATGGAGAGCCCACACAACCTTACTGTAACGACTGCCACTGTGGAAATATGATGTGGAAAAATATATCAAGGGAATGGTAAATTCAAGTAATTATATAAATTGTATGAGGAATAATAAATGAAGAAAAGTGTAAAAGGTTTTTATTTCTCTCAGAAAAATCCTGTGGAAACCCTGGCGAGATTCTCAGTGGAAAGTATCTGTTTCAACCTACAGATGCAATTTTGTTCGGGGCAGTCCTCACAGCAGTGTGCAATGAAGGGTAAAATTGTTTTGTTGTTTTTATTTTGTTCCATATTGTTTTTCAATATTTGGTCCTTACACACATGTACCAGTGAATAAACTGAACAAAAAATAGTCTGTAAATAAACGGTCTATGTAATGTATAGAAAACTACACTACTAGACAAAAGTTTGGACACAAACGTGTTTCCCTAAACAAGCTATTTTTTTATTTAGAACAGGAAAGATTTTAATTTTTATTGTGAGGAATTTTCAAAAATGTTCTTGGTTGAAGCTTCTCATGAAGCTAGTTGAGAAAATGCCAAGAGTGCATCAGAAATACTGTTAAAGAAATTTGTTATGCTGCCTGCATGTGTAACTGAATTATCCTCCTGTAATGTCGTGGGTGCCTTCTCAGGCAAATCCGCAGACATTGGCACCCTGTCTTATAGGCTCTCGGCCTGGTGCTGATAATTAGCGCAACTTGCGGGACCTGCGCACACTGTTACTTAAACCTCAGAGTTTCTTCACTCAGTGTGTGGACATAGTTCAGTGGTCATGGTTCAGGCCAAGTGCTAGGATCCTTACCCTCAACACGCTAACCCCAAATCTGCACCGGCTTTAGTGAGCATTTTCTCTCACTGGGTCGTAGCTCTAGTCGCGGTGAGTTGGTTCCTTCTGCTTGAGGCTTTTGATTGAGCAGAATCCTGCTCTTGACGTTTCCACAAGCACAATCACTTGGCTTCACTATTGACACTGTCAATATTTTACCATTGTCCCCACCCCTTGTCCAGGGGCATTCTCTCTCTATCTGCTCCAGTTACCTGTCCGGCTTCCTGCCCAGTTTCGCTTGATCTATCCTTCTGCATAACAGTCCCAGCTCTGTACACCCCCGTAACATCTGGTCCGAGCTCGCCCCCCTAACAATACGTTTGCACCAGACCTTGAGCAAGCAAGTCTGAAGTGGCTTCCCCGCTCCAAGAAAATCAACCCCACGTTTCACATCTCTAGACTGAAGCCAGTTCTTTGTAGCCCCTTGGCGCCTCTGACAACCCAACCCCACCCCCTCCTCATCTCGTGGACAGAGCCCCGGCCATTACGGTACGGTGGATTCTGGACTCCCGACACTGTGAGAGACTCATGGCACCTGCACATGCTGTTACTTAAACCTCAGAGTTTCTTCACACAATGTGCGGACATAGTCTGTACCACAGATCAGGGTGGTAAATTTGTATCAGAGTGGTAACCCCTCTGAGAGGTCATTTTCTTGAGCTTAGGGCTTAGAGAAATTTTATTGAGGTTTAGGCCAAGTGCTTACCCTCAAACCTCTAACCCCAAATCTACACCGGTAACACCTGCTTCCCACCTCTGAAGTGAAAACTACTATGTTGACATGTTCACCTGCATTATCATTTGAAAAAGACATGAACATTGCCAGATTCATTCATACATATTCCTTTTTTCTTTTTTTGTACATAGAATAAATCTATACGTACATATACATATCTTTTTTAAACATATAAACATGGATAGAACTGCTGTTGAGCTACATAAATGAATATGACCAAATTGGTCATTATTATGTATCTTGTACAAGACACAGGACAAATACAATGTAAATAACCAAAACATAACCATAACATGGGAACACAATGGCTTCAGATTGTACCACACGAACATAAAACAATCAAGCAGAGCAATAGGGAGAGCATGGCACAACACACATGGGAACAACAATGACAAAGAAAGTAGGATATGATGAGATACCTGCCAGGTGTCTCATCTGGTGTTGGTCTGGTGGTTTCACAGGGAATTGTCCCAGTAGCTCCTGACACATGTGGAAGCAGCTTTATTCATTATTATTATTATTATTATTATTATTATTATTATTATTATTATTATTATTATTATATTAGTATATGAAAGAAAATATCATTCAGATTTAAGACTTTATTTGAAAGAAATTCTAACAAATTTTTCCACTGCTAAATTAAAATAAATTTTTTCCTCCCCAATTTGTATTTATTAGTATTTGTTTATTTGTAAAGTGTATTTCAAAACAAATGTCTATTTGCAGTTACCAGCTTGTTGGAAACCCAAATAGAAATTGCAGAGAAAATGGTTGGGATGGGAGAGCTCCTATATGTGAAGGTAGTGTCACTTTTCACTTTTACATTTTTTTTTTGCTTTCATTTTTAAAATAGATTTTTGCTTCATTACTCTGATAATGCTTTATTGCACATTTAGAAATTTAGTCGAATTCATTTTACCAGCTTGGCCAAAGTCAGATATTCCTGCAGCTCATTTAATGTTGCTGTCCTTGATTGTAAATTTTGAAGGGCTGTCCTGTTCTTTTTGTGTTGTCTCTATAGTGTTCCATTTTGCTCTATTTGCTGTTGAGTATTCCATGATATATCTAACGTTTTGGAAATTTGTTTATACGCCTCTCCTTTTGCAAAGTTAGATAGTCTGCATGCTTTGTAAACTCTTTTCAGCAGTAAACTGAAATCAAAAAGATGTGAACAAAGTCCTACAGAAACAGCGGCTCATTATTTGGGGTTAATGAGAATCACTTCATTAAAGACAGCTGCACGATAATTATTTTTAAACATGGGATTGAATGTGATTGGTTTTCATTCTGAACACAGCCATTTATAAAAACGGGTACAAATTATCTAGCCTGGTTATTGTAACATTTTTATTTTTCCTCTTTTCCACTACAAAGTTTCTGATTATTATTATTATTATTACTATTGTTATAAGTTTTATAAGTGGCAATTTCACTGAGGGTGAAGAAAATTCTGACCTGATTTAGTTTGGTTTAATGTTTTTCATCATTAAAACCAATTTACCATTCTGCCATTTTTTAACAGGTGTGTGCAGACATTTTATATCCACTGTACGAGGAAATTTTAGACATTTAAGTCAGGAATTGGGATATTATTAGTAAACAGAGTATCTGCTCTAAATACTCCACTTAGTCCAATAAAGTAATCAATTCATTACCCTCATACTTTATCATCTTCACTTGTACAAACTTTTTTTCAGGAAAGGCATACTAAGCATTTTTTATTAATTAAATTAAATTATTAAATGATATGTACTGTGTTTATGTACTGTTTATTGATCATTTAACATAAAATTATTATTATTATTATTATTATTATTATTATTATTATTATTATTATTATTATTATTATATTACTGCAGAATATACAAGTTTCTGGAAAATTTTTCTCTTACCGTTTTTTGTAGAAATTACATTTCCCCTTCAATATTATTCAAAAGTAATTAAAGAATTTCTGAATTGTTATTGTGATTAATTGTTTGATTGTTATTGTTTTTCAGTGGTGAAGTGCCTACCACCTTCCACTATAACAGATGGAGAGTTTGAACCAGAAGCAGATATTTATGACTATGGAGAAGGAGTAGAATACTCTTGTAAAAGTGGTTTTGATCGTATTGGACCTTCACTATTAAAATGCTCCAGTGATGGAACTTTTCAGCCTGCTCCTCCTCAGTGTCTGAGTGAGTTCCACTCAATTTAGTGTTAAAAAAAATTTCAATTAATAGTAAGAACAAAAAATATTTTTCCATTTTTATGTTGATCATCATGATTATTATTAGTTGTAAGTTGTACAACAGGAATAAAAGAAATTCTTTTTATACAGGTGTGAGTTGCGAGAGACCTGAAATCCTAAACGCAGTTAGAATTGAAGGAAAATCACCACCTTATAAATACAGAGACTTTGTTCGCTACCAGTGTAATAAAGGCTACACAATGGAAGGGTCTGATCTCCTGATTTGTACG
This sequence comes from Hemibagrus guttatus, assembly GCA_033459395.1. Taxonomy (NCBI): domain Eukaryota; kingdom Metazoa; phylum Chordata; class Actinopteri; order Siluriformes; family Bagridae; genus Hemibagrus; species Hemibagrus guttatus. The sequence goes on along the minus strand of JAUCMX010000017.1, from coordinate 8,516,202 downwards.
GAGAAAGGGTGGGATCCACCTCCTCCTCAGTGCACTGGTACAAATAATTAATATTTCTAAAGCATAAACATAATTATTTATTTAATCAGTTTTAGTTGTGACTGCTTCACAGAGATTCAAGCAATCAGCCATATGTTCTGTTGTTGGTTTGTTTTTGTAGTTTGAGATCTAGTAAAGGATTTTTAGATTTTTTTCATAAACCATTAGGTATTACTGCTGCAGCCTCCCCAGTGTCTGTATCTAATTGTACTACATATGAGATAAAAATGTTTAGAATTACTCTTTTAGGTCTAAAGATTTTACAGCTTTGTGTTTTCTAAACCCTACATTCACTGATATGTCTGATTTGTTTTCTCTCAGCCCAATGTGAGAGACCTGCTGTTGGAGAAAATCGGATTATGATTGAAGGAACAGAAAAAGACACTTTTCCTGAAGGCTCCACTATAAAGTTTGGATGTTCCACCGGTTATGTTCCTTTGAGAGCAACAGCTTCCAGATCAATCACCTGCACCGGTACCCAGTGGAGCGAACTTGAACTTCAGTGCCAAAGTAATTGGTCTATAAACATCTTTTTTAGCTTGAGATTTAATTTATTCATATTTTAGATTACTAATGGCTAACATGACAAAATATCCCAATTCTAAAAAAACATTTCTGTTATACATGATATGTATCACATATTTTAGTTTTCCTAGAAATGACATGAAAATCATACTACATTTAAGGAAAAAAATCTAAACTGTTAGAGAACGCCTACAAAAGTAAAAGCAATTTTTTTAAAATTTAAATATAATTTAATTTTTACTGAAAAGCAGGAGAAAAGCTGTACAAAACATTTTAGATATTCTAGTATTTTATCAGTGGCTGACATGACAAAAATATCATATCACGATTCTCAAAAACATTTCTGCCATACATGTTATGTATCATATACAGTATATCAGTTTTGCTAGAATTGATAAAACAATCATACTACATTTAAAGAAAAAAATTGAACTGTTTATATATCTACAGAAAAAACAGCATTCCATTTCTTCATCACAACAAAATCTTTTTTCAAAAAAATGACTATATCTCAGAAAAGTGTATTTGACATAATTGATCACAATCCTGTTACATTGGCATATCTCCCAGCCCTAGTTTGGATTCAGATCATTTATTTATTTATTTATTTTTGGACACCTTGCACTTTGATAGCAAAAGTTGTTTTTATTGCATACACACGGGCAACGTTTTATATCACAGCTAGTGGAATGCTGCAAACTGATTGTTCAGAAGTTGTGCATTATGCATGTATTTCCGGGTGTAACATAAAGAATAGGTTTATATGAACATGCATTTATATGAAATTGTAGTACATTATTGATTCTGTAGTAATTGCTCATACAAAGGGACATGGACAGCTCACACAAGCTTACTGTAACGACTGCCTCTGTGCTTCCCCACCAGAGGGAGCCCTTACCCGAGTATTGAGTGCTTTCGGGGTGTTTTCTAGTCCCCAGTTCACGAAGTTAAATACACTCACTTTGTCATTGTTCTTTACAAGATATTGTTCAGTTTGCTGCATTACTACACTGATTCTATTGCCACTGTTTGTCTGACTGTGTATGATCTTTGCTCTGTCTGTTGGTTTTTGCGCTTTTGGATTTTTACTTTTTGGATTAGTTTGCCATGCTGACTGTTTGTTCTGGTTTACCAAATTTTCTGCCTGCTCCTGTTTACGTTTTTGCTTCACAATTTGGACATGTTCTTTTAAAATAAACTCTGCACATAGATTCTATGCCTGCCGAGAGTCCAGAGGACTTTTTGCAGCTCCAGTCACTTGTGGCACATCAAAGCAAGATGCTACTGGCTTACCAACAACTCCACGTGCTCCAGGCTATGAATGAGCAGCTTCTGAAAAGTGTTCGGGAAATCCCACCGTCACAGTGCAACCTAGTGCATAGTGCTTCCTCAGAAATGTAAGGGGTTTCTGTGACAATGTGGAATATATCTTACATACCAGCCAGAGGCTTTTCACAGTGAAATGACTCAGTCTACCTTTGGGATGATGTTACTGACTGGAAGAGCACTAAAATGGGCAATGGCAGTGTGGGATAAGATCCCCACATCAGGAGTTCCTTCCACTACTTTGAATGGCAGATTTGGGACATCTTCGAACATCCCACAGAGGGGAGGAATGTGTCTATACAGCTGCAGCTGCAACAGGGTACCGCACAGCAGTCGATTACACCATCCAGTTACGGACTCTGGCTGCAACGACGCTGCCTTACAAACTCTATTCAGAGAATGACTCAACCCGATCCTCCAAGCCTAAATGGCTAGTAAGGATGATTCCCTCATGCACTCCTAGTATATTAACCTGGCAGTACGTTTGGATAACCTCATCTGCAACCAGCCATGCCCCATGGTCCCACATATCACCCATCACTAGCAGGAGAGCCCATGCAGCTGTGAAAGGCTCATATCTCAGCCAAGGAAAACCAGCAACACTTCTACCACCAAGTGTGCTTCTACTGTGGACAACCAGGACACTGCCACAATGTCTGTCCACACAGAACAGCCTGGATGAGTACCTCATAGTTTCCTGCTGCCTGTGCAGCTCAGCCATAACACCCAGATTGGTTCCGCTTAAGGGGTTGCCTACTACCATGGAGACCGCCACTGCTCTGTTACATTATGTACTTCTTGGTTCACATAGTTAATATGTTTGCTTTATGAATGTTTTAAGTGAGGTATTGTTCACTTCGCTGCATTTTGGACCGAAGCCTGGATGGTTGTGTCCAGCAAGCCTGGAGGGTTGCGTCAGGTAGGGCATCTGGCGTAAAATCTGCGCCAAATCAAATTCTCTGGACCAGATGATCCGCTGTGGCGACCCTGAACATGGAGCAGCCGAGACATCATCTTGTTTATGTTTTTCTACACGATTTGGATGGTTATGCTGTTTAGAAGAAGAAAAAAAAGACTCTGCACATGGATTCTATATTGCGTGATTCCACCGATTCCTTACTCTAACCCTGTAAATGCGAAAGGTACATTTTTGAAATGTGGATCTGTGCACACGATTTCAGCAAATGTTGCCTACAACCTCTTGTGTAAGCCATAAGGAGTTTTATGAATGTTTTTTTTGCCCGCATTTTAAATGCATTTTAGAGAGGTGAATATGATGTGGAAAAATATATCAAGGGAATGGTAAATTCAAGTAATTATATAAATTGTATGAGGAATAATAAATGAAGAAAAGTGTAAAAGGTTTTTATTTCTCTCAGAAAAATCCTGTGGAAACCCTGGCGAGATTCTCAGTGGAAAGTATCTGTTTCAACCTACAGATGCAATTTTGTTCGGGGCAGTCCTCACAGCAGTGTGCAATGAAGGGTAAAATTGTTTTTTGTTTTTTTTGTTCCATATTGTTTTTCAATATTTGGTCCTTACACACATGTACCAGTGAATAAACTGAACAAAAAATAGTCTGTAAATAAACGGTCTATGTAATGTATAGAAAACTACACTACTAGTCAAAAGTTTGGACACAAACGTGTTTCCCTAAACAAGCTATTTTTTTATTTAGAACAGGAAAGATTTTAATTTTTATTGTGAGGAATTTTCAAAAATGTTCTTGGTTGAAGCTTCTCATGAAGCTAGTTGAGAAAATGCCAAGAGTGCATCAGAAATACTGTTAAAGAAATTTGTTATGCTGCCTGCATGTGTAACTGAATTATCCTCCTGTAATGTCGTGGGTGCCTTCTCAGGCAAATCCGCAGACATTGGCACCCTGTCTTATAGGCTCTCGGCCTTGTGCCGATAATTAGCGCAACTCGTGGGACCTGCGCACACTGTTACTTAAACCTCAGAGTTTCTTCACTCAGTGTGTGGACATGGTTCAGACCAAGTGCTAGGATCCTTACCCTCAAACCTCTAACCCCAAATCTACACCAGTAACACCTACTTCCCACCTCTGAACTGAAAATTACTATGTTGACATGTTCACCTGCATTGTCATTTGAAAAAGACATGAACATTGCCAGATTCATTCATACATATTCCTTTTTTCTTTTTTTGTATATCAAATAAATCTATACGTACATATACATATCTTTTTAAAATATAGAAACATGGATAGAACTGCTGTTGAGCTACATAAATGAATATGACCAAATTGGCATGTACTAAAAATTAGCTGCATTTACAAAAATGAACAAAACCTGCCATTAAGTAAATTATACCCTACTTTTCTCTGCCGTGTTGAAAGTTTAGGACTTAACTCATGTTAGAAACTCAGCTATTAAAATAATCTCTATTTCCTCAATCCTAATTAAGACTTGAGGGGTCATACACATGCACCTTCCTAGTGGGAAACTTGTTATTATTATTATATTAGTATATGGAAGAAAATATCATTCAGATTTAAGACTTTATTTTAAAGAAATTTTAAATAATTTTTCCACTGCTAAATTAAAATGAATTTTTTCCTCCCCAATTTATATTTATTACTATTTGTTTATTTGTAAAGTGTATTTCAAAACAAATGTCTATTTGCAGTTACCAGCTTGTTGGAAACCCAAACAGAAATTGCAGAGAAAATGGTTGGGATGGGAGAGCTCCTATATGTGAAGGTAGTGTCACTTTTCACTTTTACATTTTTTTTGCTTTCATTTTTAAAATAGATTTTTGCTTCATTACTCTGATAATGCTTTATTGCACATTTAGAAATTTAGTCGAATTCATTTTACCAGCTTGGCCAAAGTCAGATATTCCTGCAGCTCATTTAATGTTGCTGTCCTTGATTGTAAATTTTGAAGGGCTGTCCTGTTCTTTTTGTGTTGTCTCTATAGTGTTCCATTTTGCTCTATTTGCTGTTGAGTATTCCATGATATATCTAACGTTTTGGAAATTTGTTTATACACCTCTCCTTTTGCAAAGTTAGATAGTCTGCATGCTTTGTAAACTCTTTTCAGCAGTAAACTGAAATCAAAAAGATGTGAACAAAGTCCTACAGAAACAGCGGCTCATTATTTGGGGTTAATGAGAATCACTTCATTAAAGACAGCTGCACGATAATTATTTTTAAACATGGGATTGAATGTGATTGGTTTTCATTCTGAACACAGCCATTTATAAAAACGGGTACAAATTATCTAGCCTGGTTATTGTAACATTTTTATTTTTCCTCTTTTCCACTACAAAGTTTCTGATTATTATTATTATTATTACTATTGTTATAAGTTTTATAAGTGGCAATTTCACTGAGGGTGAAGAAAATTCTGACCTGATTTAGTTTGGTTTAATGTTTTTCATCATTAAAACCAATTTACCATTCTGCCATTTTTTAACAGGTGTGTGCAGACATTTTATATCCACTGTACGAGGAAATTTTAGACATTTAAGTCAGGAATTGGGATATTATTAGTAAACAGAGTATCTGCTCTAAATACTCCACTTAGTCCAATAAAGTAATCAATTCATTACCCTCATACTTTATCATCTTCACTTGTACAAACTTTTTTTTAGGAAAGGCATACTAAGCATTTTTTATTAATTAAATAAAATTATTAAATGATATGTACTGTGTTTATGTACTGTTTATTGATCATTTAACATAAAATATTATTATTATTATTATTATTATTATTATTATTATTATTATTATTATTATTATTATTATTATTATTATATTACTGCAGAATATACAAGTTTCTGGAAATTTTTTCTCTTACCGTTTTTTGTAGAAATTACATTTCCCCTTCAATATTATTCAAAAGTAATTAAAGAATTTCTGAATTGTTATTGTGATTAATTGTTTGATTGTTATTGTTTTTCAGTGGTGAAGTGCCTACCACCTTCCACTATAACAGATGGAGAGTTTGAACCAGAAGCAGATATTTATGACTATGGAGAAGGAGTAGAATACTCTTGTAAAAGTGGTTTTGATCGTATTGGACCTTCACTATTAAAATGCTCCAGTGATGGAACTTTTCAGCCTGCTCCTCCTCAGTGTCTGAGTGAGTTCCACTCAATTTAGTGTTAAAAAAAATTTCAATTAATAGTAAGAACAAAAAATATTTTTCCATTTTTATGTTGATCATCATGATTATTATTAGTTGTAAGTTGTACAACAGGAATAAAAGAAATTCTTTTTATACAGGTGTGAGTTGCGAGAGACCTGAAATCCTAAACGCAGTTAGAATTGAAGGAAAATCACCACCTTATAAATACAGAGACTTTGTTCGCTACCAGTGTAATAAAGGCTACACAATGGAAGGGTCTGATCTCCTGATTTGTACGGAGAAAGGGTGGGATCCACCTCCTCCTCAGTGCACTGGTACAAATAATTAATATTTCTAAAGCATAAACATAATTATTTATTTAATCAGTTTTAGTTGTGACTGCTTCACAGAGATTCAAGCAATCAGCCATATGTTCTGTTGTTGGTTTGTTTTTGCAGTTTGAGATCTAGTAAAGGATTTTTAGATTTTTTTCATAAACCATTAGGTATTACTGCTGCAGCCTCCCCAGTGTCTGTATCTAATTGTACTACATATGAGATAAAAATGTTTAGAATTACTCTTTTAGGTCTAAAGATTTTACAGCTTGGTGTTTTCTAAACCCTACATTCACTGATATGTCTGATTTGTTTTCTCTCAGCCCAATGTGAGAGACCTGCTGTTGGAGAAAATCGGATTATGATTGAAGGAACAGAAAAAGACACTTTTCCTGAAGGCTCCACTATAAAGTTTGGATGTTCCACCGGTTATGTTCCTTTGAGAGCAACAGCTTCCAGATCAATCACCTGCACCGGTACCCAGTGGAGCGAACTTGAACTTCAGTGCCAAAGTAATTGGTCATAATAAACATAATTATTTATTTCATCAGTTTTAGTTGTGACTGCTTCACAGAGATTCAAGCAATCAGCCATATGTTCTGTTGTTGGTTTGTTTTTGTAGTTTGAGATCTAGTAAAGGATTTTCAGTTTTTTTTCATAAACCATTAGGTATTACTGCTGCAGCCTCCCCAGCATCTGTATCTAATTGTACTACATATGAGTTAAAAATGTTTAGAATTACTCTTTTAGGTCTACTGAAGATACTGATACAGAATTGAGTAACCTTCTGAGTATTAATCAGTCATGGATGCCGTGGAACATTTTATTTTGCTCTGTTTATGTTTCCCTGTTTTACACAGTGGCCATGAACACTGCATATTACACAGGTTTTTTGTAGTGTTGGTAAATCGATTTTAAATGAGGTGTTTTAGCTAGCTAGATTATGTATTGACTCACGACTGTGGCTCTCAGTTTTGTACTTACAGTTTTGTCCACTTGTTCCAAGCAATTAATGACCCCATGTTCCATTAGCAGACTGATATTAGGTGTACAGTAGATATGGTGTGGAATAAATAGTATTTTATGTTTCTTTCACACTTCTCTTTTTCCAGTGGTGACCTGTGATGAACCCAACATTCTTAACGGATTTATTGGAGACAACTCTAAATTTTATGTATATAAATCATCAGTCTGGGTCCAGTGTAACAGTGGATACCAGATGAAGGGGTCTGATTACCTAACCTGTGAGGAAAACGGATGGAATCCACCTCCTCCAGAGTGCCATAGTAACAGTAAGGTTTATCAGTGTTTGGAATGACTGATGTGCCTCCTTAAGTAGATGAATGACTGATTAGAAATTCAGAAGGAACCCTTATTTAGCCATTGATGCAATTGATACAACAACAGGGTCTGATAAGGCCTGGCATGCAGAGATGCAGACCTGGAAAGCTTATTCCCCCCATAAAAGCATGCCCCTAAGGGCTTTATTTCTCCTCACCACAGCCATTTTTATTTATTAATAAATCACACTGTTGGCTTTGTAACGGTTTAGAGTTAATATTCTTGAGTTGTTTCAGTTGTTTCCTCACTAGCCTCTTAATTTTTCTTTCTTGTAAATTAATAAGACAAAAATACATGTCATGTTTCCTGAAACCAGAAAGTGCAAAGTTCTCTGTCCTGAAAGCCTTTTCTCTGTCTTTGTCCACAAATTTTAATTTAATAAAAGGAGTTTAAATAGTTTAAATTATTAAACCTTCTTATTAAATATTAAATCTCCTTCCAGAAAACTCCTCCAGAAAATTTCATTGTTAAGTACCAGTGTGTTTTTAATCTGATTATTAATGTTGGGGGAAACGTTTTGAACCGTTGCTACTTGGCAACCGTAATTCCAATCCTTCCCAAAAGCATGAACACATTACTCTCACATAGGAATTATGATTTTTCTGTATTTTATGGCTTTTTATCAATAATAGTAACCCATGGAAACAGAACAAATTTTAGGGGAGAATCAGAAGAATATAGAATTGAATGCTAAAGAGAATTAATGTTTATTTTTTAAAATCAGTGACAAATAGAGCATGATGAATGTTTATTGGTTTTGTGTCCCAGATCTCTGGTGGCACTTTTTATGTTTATTATGTGGAGTATGGAGAAGGCTGGGGTGGCTTAGTGGTTAGCATGTGTACCTTGCACATCCAGGAGTTACATATTCTCTGCAAGCTTTTGGTCTTTTTTATGTTTGCATCCACATTATTGTCAACAGTCTAAATGCAAAGAGTTTAATTTAATGAAAATAAAAGCAAATTTCTCTTTTAATATTCATTTGCAGATAATTGGATTTGGATTCTTCTAACTGTGATAATACTAAGTAAGTACAATCTTTATATATATATATATATATATATATATATATATATATATATATATATATATATATATATATATATACATATATATATATAATATATTAAAGTTACATAAAATCTAACTGAATAGTAATATAAAGCACAGTGGGATTGTTTGATTGGTACAAGTTATTATTTCCACTTACAAATGTGTGTTGTTGTTTTTTTCCAGTTCTACTTTGTTGTGCTGTCTTCTATTATATGAGATACAGACAGCGTAAAGAGTAAGTTGTACAATTTTCACATTATATTCAAGCTTCATTAATAACCACATGGTATGCTTACTGTTGTTTATTTGTTTTTCTAATCATGTGAGAGCACTAACTGGCTTTTTTCGCATTAACCTGCTTATCAGAAATCTGACATTTTTTTCCTAAAACACGTACACACCATGCTCGGTGACGCATGAAGAACACTAAATACGTCTTTTACTTCTATACGACTTTTTCTTGTAAATGACTGCTGGATAGTGTGTGCACTAACATGTGGAAAGAAGTGCAGCTCTGCAGCTTTTTAATATGAGGAAACTAGCCTAAGTTTAAACTTAACTGATATTCAGCAATACCCAAAGTGACCAGTGGTGGACTTTTGTGTTGCAGAACGATGGGATGTTATAGCTTTCTTACTGTTGTTTTTAAAAAATCAGAATATGTATGTTCTTCACTGTATAAAATTAACTGAATGAGAGGGTAGAATGTTCAGAGCAGTGGATTGGCAACAATTTGCTTTCTTTAGCTAATTTATTCCTTTTTGGCTGAGACATCTGTGGTTAAAATGTACCACTACTTTATTGTGACACGGTAGTTGTTATGTCAGATCAGGGATTAATAATCTGAATATCTGAGCACAGGGGGAGGCTTTATTTTTGGTCAGTCACCAAGAGCTTTCATGTTTCATTTAAATGCACAGCTCCACCTACGGCAAACCTTATCAGCATATTAACATTTGCATATTTTTTCTCAATTTACTTTGCTTTACTGTTGCAGATCTGAAAGCTGTTCCAATCCTGAAAACTGTACTCTGGTCACTATGCCCTCCAAAGTTCCTCCAACAGATGAAACTTCACCAAAAAGCATCTCAGAGTCTCTCCAGATAATTTGAAGACTATTACTCCTTAATACCTTTCTAGCCTTAGCATTTATCTACAAGGAACGCAAAACTTCTTGTTTGTCAAAGCAAAACTGCTCTATTCTCTGTTTCTGCAAACATCATATTCATCCGACTACCACAGGTCAATTATGAATGACTTCTAATTTTTGTATTATGGTGTGATAAATATTTGTAGAATGAAGTTTTCTTTGCACTTTGCAGCACAAAATTGTTCACAGACTGAGCTGAATGAAAAATATCAATGACTTTGCACTAGAATGTACTATAAAGCAGTGATTCTCAGCCAGTGGTTAAACTGTTAAAAGAGTGTTGCAAAAAGTTGAGAACCCCTGCTATAAAGAATACATGTAGTATTTTGAACAAAAATATCTCCTTCTTTAATTATTGAGAGCAGCTGAATTTATATTCACACTGTAATATGTTGTAAGATGTAATAAGATTCTTTACTTTGGACAAGAAGTGTCCTTTAAAAGGCCCTACTGATAAATATTACTGTATGTATTTAAGTAGACATAAGTAAATTACTACCCCTAATGGGAAAGGGTAATATTGCAGCATTTCATATGTAAGGAATAAAAGATGTCAGTGTGTGCTATAAAAGGAAAATAATTAACTATATGGTATTTGCCCCAAAGATTAGTAATGTATTTATTAAAGAATGTATATTTAATGTTGTGGAACATTTGTGAACCAACAAGAGAACAGTTATTCCCTGAATTTCTCATGAATTTAATAATGGATCTTATTAACGAGAAACCACAAGTTCTGAAGACTTTCCTGTGCTGGACAACTGAATGTATGAATGAATGAATGTTACACAAAATCTGTAAATGTTAAACTACCAACATTTTACCAAAAGCTCTTCAATATTAATGATTTTTTTGTTTTCTGTTTGCAATAAAATCAGGCTTTATAATCATTTGTTATTAGGCTTATATTATTTGTAGCATCCACCATATAAATCCATGTGAATGAGCTGTCACTATTAAAAAAATGTATCAGAGCAAGTGCACTAATAGAACATTTAATTTGCCTTTTGCTCAGTATCCCCTTTCAAGCACAAAGGTTTACATGTCATTTGGCAGCATTTGAAGACAGTCCTTAATTATGTCAAGTCTAAGCAACCAAAAGTCTCTACTGTGCACTTTTTTAGTGAAGGTCTTTGTTGCCATTATAAGCACAGAGGAAAGACATCCATGATTGATGTTGTTGCATTGTTCAAAGCACATAGTGAGTCTGAAACCACCAAATATTTGATGTTGATGTTGAGGAGGCTGACAAAGAAATGCGAGAAACTTCACTGCAATTCTAGTGACCAGGAGGCATCATCCAAATAGTTAATCTCAGACCTGGGCAGCTGAAGCGCTGTGATTTCAGCTGCCTGTGTTCAACCAAGAGAATTCTGGAAAATGGAAAATGCAGTGCTCTACTTTGTGATGGTTCCTCTATCCTGGGATCATCTTTGAACTTTTTGCCAACTGAAGTACACGCAGATTCATTTGGCTACTTCATTGGTATTCATTTGAAGACAAAATGCATTTATGTTTCGCTCCCCTAATCACCTAATCACACAGATTGCAAATTATATATGGTCTTTACTAGTTTCCTTTAAGAATGTAATCAGTTGAGTGGGTGCAGCTTGAGATCTGTCCAGTATTTGTGAATTGACATAAAAATATTTTCACAAAATCAGGGACATTTCCTGCCACTGGATTGGTGATTTGAGGACTTGTGCATTAATTAGGTAGAGCCCTCATGTGTTATATATATTTGACTGTTTTACCAGGTTTTTTAAGCTTTGGAAAATATGATTTTATTTTTAGATCAAGCTTTAATGAATACTGATTATACAAATGTTTATAATTTATATGATGATCTGTTTTGCCCAATGGCAAAGATTGATCAACACATCCACATGCACTTGTTCAGCAATTCATTCCAGTGTTATTAATAATAGAAGATTTTCAAGTAGATCTTTAGTGCATATTTGTGCTTATTCAGCCAAAACAGTGCTAGTGAGGCCTGGGGAGAAGACTTGCTGCACAGCCTACGTGCAAATACATCTCAGAGGTATTATACTGCAGCATCAGTCAAGTCAAGAAGCTTCAGTTGTCATTTCTACTATATATAGCTGATGCAGAACATGAGACAAGGATCCTCCAGGTTCATGATGCTAGAATTTACGAGTTGAGCGACATAAACGCCACCGCAATGTCGTAATTACGAGTTACAAACTCTACTGGGAAGCACATATTTACGAGTTGGGAAGTCGTATTTACGTTCAAGTCACTTTGGTAAGCGCAAGATCTCTTAATCTCTTAATTGCATACAAAAATAAAGTTTTTTTGAACTCTACTTTTAGAAAAGAACAAATAATGCACATCAGGTGGGTTATTGTTTTAATCAATTTATCAAACCATTTCTCGCATGTAAGTGTTTTTTGTTTACATAGCAACCAGTATTGGTTAAATATTTATACTCTTTTTTTCTAAGAGTTGAACTTTTGGACGCATTTGGACGCACCAACAACTCCCTGTTTTCCCGAAGGGGCGGAGCCAAGCAGCCATTGCTTTTATTCTAGAGGTGTCAAACGGAGGCAGTGTAATTAACGGAGGAGGCAGCGGATAACGGTGAGATTTTTAAACTATTTAAATTAGCGCTAAATTAACTAGTGAGATGGAGATTACAGTTAAGTCGTAACATCAAATAAAAAATATATCTTCGAAGCATTTAATGCCCACTAGGAAATAACCCTAGTGAGCTTTTTGGGGGTAGTTTGTGCACACAGATTATCTTGCATTCCAACTGTCTATGCACTGTATATTATCTCTGTTACTGTTGTACATACAATGTACAAAATGCACACATTTCTGCACAATATATAATTAAACTTAACACTTTATATGCTGTAAATACAACTTTCACATACTTCTCTATGCACATTCTGACATATTATTATCTGACATATTGCCTTATTTATTGATGTACATATACATATTTATCTGCACGTTCTACTATTTGCACTTCTGGTAGATGCTAAATGGCATTTCGTTGCTATGTACCTGTACTTTGCAATGACAACAAAGTTCTATCTATCTATCTATCTATCTATCTATCTATCTATCTATCTATCTATCTATCTATCTATCTATCTATCTATCTTCTTGCTAGAATCTAGATCATCTTAAAAGTGATTTTAAAACAAGGATTTTTTGTTTGTTTGTTTATGGAAATGGTTTAATCCACAAAGTTATTTCCCCGGGGCAGGCAACATTGTAAAAACAGACAGTTTATTGTGCTCAGAAGGAATTAAGAGGCCTCTGGAATGTAAATCAGCACAAGAGCAAGAACAAAACACACAAGAAAAACAGTTCCGTTGTTTCTGCTTGTTCTTGTCAACTCATTATTCAGTCTTTAACAACTCTTTGCTTCAAATAATAGTCCCTGCAAAACAAACCTATCCTTTCCCCCCCCCCCTCTTCTGCTTTGTTTTCTTCTTCATTGCTGCTGATATTAACTTGTAATTATTATGATGTTATCTTCAATATATTTTGTGTAATCTGGTATATATTTACAGTCTAGGCGCTTCAAAAGTAACTCCTTCCTAATCCTCCACCTCCTCTTCATTCTCTTCCTCCTCCTCCTCCTCCTCCTCCTCCTCTACCTTCTTCTTCTTTTACTTCATTGCTCATTAATTTTTTCTTGTATTATTTACCCTGTAAATGTAACTTATTTAGCACATATATTTTATTTCTGGGTAACTTTCTTGGACATTCATAATCTAGGACTGAGCAACTCCTAGACTCTTGCTGGAGTTACAGTTACATAGTTACAGTTGAAGATGTTGCGCTACTTGATCATCTTCTCTACACTTCTCATGACGGCTCTAAATGTCCGAGGTGAGCTCTCGGAGAAAGCACCTCCACCAGTTTTATTCTGTGTTTATTGTAATACAAGGACAGGGTTATGAATTTGGGATCAGGGTTAAAAACATTAAGCACTAATAGGTCTGATTTGTTTTCACTCAGCCCAATGTGAAATGCCTGCTGTTGGAGAAAACATGATTATGACTGAAATTCCAGACCAAGAGACTTTTCCTGAAGGCTCCACTGTAAAGTTCAGATGTTCCACTGGTTATATTCCAGTAAGAGCTTTGGCTTCCAGGTCAATCACCTGCAATGGAAACCAGTGGAGCAAACTCCAACTTCAATGTAAAAGTAATCTTTTTAGATTAAGCTTTAATTTGTCGTATTTGTATCTCATACTTTGTATTAGCGATGGTTGACATGGCAAAAATATCATATCATGATTCCCATAAACCTTTTTTTTTTAAATGCGTGTTTCTACATTTTGATTAAAAGGACAAGAAAATGTCTGTTTTTACTGCATGTGTGTTTTCATCCAGAAAAATCCTGTGGAAATCCTGGTGAGGTTTTCAATGGAAAGTATTTATTTCCAGACGGCATTCTGTATGGTGCAACAATAAGAGCACAGTGTAATGAAGGGTAAAAAATTGTCCATATTGTCCATACACATGTATGCGCTTGTCTTTGCATAAACACAACATGTAATGTAACTAGTTAATCCAAAGTTTTGACACACTAGATTGTATAATTATAAATATTGTTTTTTGTATAAAGGCTTATGGTAAATAGTTAATTCCTATGTATAATTTTATTTCAGAATCAAATGTCAAGCACTTCTGTACCAAAGTACTTATAATGGTGAACATTTGAATTTGGAAAGCATATTTTAAAACAAATGCCTGTTTACAGTTATCGGCTTGTTGGACAATCAATGAGAAATTGCAGAGAAAATGGTTGGGATGAGAGACCTCCTGTATGTGAAGGTAATAATATTTATTATTATGTATTATTATTTATCATAAAATGGTACATTTTATTTTTCATCTTTAATCATGGTTTTGTGTTATCCAAGACTTGTTTGGTCAGCATTCACTGATCGCATACTGTAGATGGTCATTTAACCTGATTTTAATTACCTTGATCTCACATTCCTAATAATTCCTAATAATCTCCAGCCAAATGGTGTTTTTCCAGAAAATTCTCCAAAGGAATTACAAACCGTATTTGCAATTATGTTTTCTATTTGTGGGTGGATAAATTGTGACATAATTGAAATTATAATGCAAATCATGTTTGAACTATGGTGACTGCAGCGCACATTCAACCTAAGCTCTTTCAGTAACACTATTAATCTCTTTATTTTTTAGAATTAAAATAAAAAATTTGGGGGGCACGGTGGCTTAGTGGTTAGCACGTTTGCCTTACACCTCCAGGGTTGGGGGTTTGATTCCGCCTCCACCATGTGTGTGTGGAGTTTGCATGTTCTCCCCGTGCCTCATGGGTTTCCTCCGGGTACTCCGGTTTCCTCCCCCAGTCCAAAGACATGCATGGTAGGTTGATTGGCATCTCTAAATTGTCTGTAGTGTGTGATTGCGTGAGTGAATGAGAGTGTGTGTGTGCCCTGCGATGGGTTGGCACTCCATCCAGGGTGTATCCTGCCTTGATGCCCTATGACGCCTGAGATAGGCACAGGCTCCCTGTGACCCGAGTGTAGTTCGGATAAGCGGCAGACAATGAATGAATGATAAAAAAAAATTTATTAATAGTAAAAACCTTCATTTAAAAACTGCATGATGTGTTTACTTGTGTTATCTTTGACTAATATTTAAATGTGTTTGATTATCTGAAACATTAAAGTGTGACAAACATGCAAAAAAATAAGAAATCAGGAAGGGGGCCAACACTTTTCACACCACTGTATATAGGTAAAGAAAATGAACTATGATTTGGTGGTGGTTTTTAAGATATGCTCTTAACATTTAACAAATATACTTTTAGTCAATATTTCAGAGTATGTAGCATGCTATTCATTCATTCATTCATTCATTGTTGCTTATAAAAATTCTTTAAAAATAAAAGAGGTAGAAATAAAGTGTCTACACCATCCTGTTAAAACTGCAGGTTGATGTGATGTAAAAAACAATATTTGCTCAACTTTAGACAAGAATTCTAAAGACAGAGAGAAGACCTTCAGTATTATTCTAGAATAAATAAATAAAAAATGCCTGAATTGCTTTTTTTTGTATCAGTGGTGAAGTGTCTACCACCTCCCAGTGTAATAGATGGAATATTTGAACCAGTGGAGGAATCATATGACTATGGAGAAGGAGTCCTTTACTCTTGTAAGAGAGGTCTTGATCTTTTTGGATCTTCACTATTAACATGCTCCAATAATGGAACTTTTCAGCCTGCTCCTCCTCGGTGTCTTTGTGAGTTCCACCACTTAATTCACTTTTAAAAATATTTTATTAAAAATAAAAACACAAATCCAGCTTTTACATTTTTATTCTTGATCATTGTGGTTGTCTTAATTCTAAATTTTATTTTTTAGCACAAACAGGTACAAGCAATAAAAGATTCTGTCATTCTTTTGTCATTGTTTTTATACAGTTGTGACCTGTGAGAGACCCGAAATCCTGAATGCAGATAGAATCGAAGGAAAATCTCCACCTTACAAATACAGAGACTTTGTCCGCTACGAGTGTAATAAAGGCTACAAAATTGAAGGGTCTGATCTCCTGATTTGTAAAGAAGATGGGTGGGATCCACTTCCTCCTCAGTGCAATAGTACTAATAATAAATATTTCTGAATAATATACATAATTATATATTTACTTCATTCATGCTATGTAAGGTTTTTCTTGTTAGTTTGAGATAACAAAAAGGACACAGTTTTGCAAGATATTATTACAAATATGTAATTTTAACTCTTTCTTCCTCAGTTGTGACCTGTTCTCCACCTTCTGTTATAAGCAATGGACAATTCTACCCTCAGAAGACGTTATATGAGTATAGCAACACAGTCACATACACATGTAATGAAGGATTTAGACTTAAAGGCTCTGAAAGAAGATCATGTACTGAATATGGAACATTTCAACCTCCTCCTTGGTGTCAGGGTAAGACCTTGAGAAAAATCCCCATAATCTTTTCAGTTGCTATTCTATTAATGTTTAATACAAGGATCTTTACATTGCATTTTTGTTCAGTCATCATCAGTTTGACCTTATTTGTCTTTGCAGTATGGTTGATGACTTGCACTTTGATTCCTGTTGAAATCCAACTGAAAAATAGTTCAATTTTTTTTAGTGGTTAAAGGGTCAAAGATTTTGTTGTTTTATGGTTTAAAGAAAGTTTTTTTCATCTTGGGATGAGTCAGTGGTTCTCAGTAGCGGAAAGAATACAAAACATTAGTTTCAGTAAAATACTGCTACTGTAGTAGAGATTCTAAAAGGTCTTAACGATGAAGAATGGACATTTGTGATTAAAGAAAACTGGATTTTAAGGAGTCTAGCAATCGGAAAATATAGGAATGTTACTCTGTTTTTGAACTAATGTGCATATGAGGACAAAGCCTCATCAAAGTTTGTTTTGTATAAGCCATTTTATTGCAACTTTGGAGCTATGCTTAGAATCACTGTGATAATAGATATTCCAGTTGAGACCAAGTTTTAATGTTTTGGCTAATGTCAAAATTGCAGTGTTGCTTCAATATATCTATGCTCTTTTTTCTTGCAGAGATCACCTGTGATCCACAAACCATCCAAAATGTTATTCTTGAAAGCCCAAAACCCTTTACAAATACAATTCCTCAATCAAAATCAGGTGTGATAAAGGCTACAGAAAAAGGGGGTCTGATCAACTGACTTGTGGGGTAAATGGATGGATTCCACATTCCTCACCATGTACTGGTAAAAATAATCAATGGCTTTGAACATTGTAGAACATTGTTTTGTTTATTTATTTTTTTTATGTTTTGAAGATATGGTTCATTAGCTGAGGTAGGTTCCCAATTAGCATTAAAGTTCTTTTTTTCTGTTAAAAATGCAGAAATATGAATAGACAAAATTTTAAAAGGATTTTGAAGTGATTTTGGAGTTCGAAGTATTAAAAGAATAGAAACATTTCGTGCTACTTGTTTTTTAAAATAAAAATTTTGTTATATTTTTAACATTCTTTTAGAGAACTTTTCCCAGGGAATAGAGTGTTTTTTTCCTAATATGAAGTGCATTAGCTGTATTGGTTATTTTGGACTGAGGGTTTTATTTAATTCTGGAAAGCAACTCAAGCTTGTTCTGCAACTCAGTTCACCATTTCAAGAAAAAAATCATTAAAAGCAAGAATAAAAATACAGCTTTTACATTTTCACTCTTGATCATCTGGATTCTGTTAGTTCTAATGTTTATTTTTAGCGCAAATAGGTTCAAGGAATAAAACAGTCTGTCATTCTTTTTGTACATTTGAGACTTGTGAGAAACCCGAAATCCTAAATACAATTAGAAGTGAAGAAAAATTGCCAGCTTATAAATATATCCGTTTTGCCTGCTACCAGTGTAATTAAGGCTACAAAATGGAAAGGTCTGATTTCCTGACCTGAAAGAATATATAATATATAAAATTTTCACTCTTTCTTCCTCAGTTGTGACCTGTTCACCACCTCCTGGTATAAGCAATGGACGATTTTACCCTCAGAAGGCATTATATGTGTATAGAAACTCAGTCACATATACATGTAATGATGGATTTAGACTTAAAGGCTCTGCAACAATATCTTGTACTGAATATGGAACATTTCAACCTTCTCCTGAGTGTCAGAGTAAGTTCCACTTCCTCCTCAGTGCAATAGTACTAATAATAAATATTTCTGGATAATATACATAATTACATATTTACTTCAGTCATGCAATGTAAGGTTTTTCTTGTTAGTTTCAGATAACAAAAAAAGGGCACAGTTTTTCAAAATATTATTACAAACATATCATTTTAACTTTTCCTTCCTCAGTTGTGACCTGTTCACCACCTCTTGGTATAAGCAATGGACGATTTTACCCTCAGAAGGCATTATATGTGTATAGAAACTCAGTCACATATACATGTAATGATGGATTTAGACTTAAAGGCTCTGCAACAATATCTTGTACTGAATATGGAACATTTCAACCTTCTCCTGAGTGTCAGAGTAAGTTCCACTTCCTCCTCAGTGCAATAGTACTAATAATAAATATTTCTGGATAATATACATAATTACATATTTACTTCAGTCATGCAATGTAAGGTTTTTCTTGTTAGTTTCAGATAACAAAAAAAGGGCACAGTTTTTCAAAATATTATTACAAACATATCATTTTAACTTTTCCTTCCTCAGTTGTGACCTGTTCACCACCTCTTGGTATAAGCAATGGACGATTTTACCCTCAGAAGGCATTATATGTGTATAGAAACTCAGTCACATACACATGTAATGATGGATTTAGACTTAAAGGCTCTGCAACAATATCTTGTACTGAATATGGAACATTTCAACCTTCTCCTGAGTGTCAGAGTAAGTTCCACTTCCTCCTCAGTGCAATAGTACTAATAATAAATATTTCTGGATAATATACATAATTACATATTTACTTCAGTCATGCAATGTAAGGTTTTTCTTGTTAGTTTCAGATAACAAAAAAAGGGCACAGTTTTTCAAAATATTATTACAAACATATCATTTTAACTTTTCCTTCCTCAGTTGTGACCTGTTCTCCACCTCTTGGTATAAGCAATGGACGATTTTACCCTCAGAAGGCATTATATGTGTATAGAAACTCAGTCACATATACATGTAATGATGGATTTAGACTTAAAGGCTCTGCAACAATATCTTGTACTGAATATGGAACATTTCAACCTTCTCCTGAGTGTCAGAGTAAGTTCCACTTCCTCCTCAGTGCAATAGTACTAATAATAAATATTTCTGGATAATATACATAATTACATATTTACTTCAGTCATGCAATGTAAGGTTTTTCTTGTTAGTTTCAGATAACAAAAAAAGGGCACAGTTTTTCAAAATATTATTACAAACATATCATTTTAACTTTTTCTTCCTCAGTTGTGACCTGTTCTCCACCTCTTGGTATAAGCAATGGACGATTTTACCCTCAGAAGGCATTATATGTGTATAGAAACTCAGTCACATACACATGTAATGATGGATTTACACTTGAAGGCTCTGCCAAAAGATCATGTAATAAACATGGAACATTTCGACTACCTCCTAGGTGTCAGGGTAAGTCCTTGAGAAAATTCCCCATAATCTTTTCAGTTGTGATTCTATTCATGTTTAATACAAGGATTTTTATATTGCTTCTTGATTTTTGTTTTGTTCAGTCATCATCAGTTTGACCTTATTTGGCTTTGCAGTATGGTTGATGACTTGCATTCTGAGTCAACATTTCATGTTGAAATCCAACTGAAAAATGTTTCACTTCCTTTTTGTGGTAGTCAAAGGGTCAAAGATTTTGTTGTTTTATGGTTAAAAGAATTTTTGTAGCCTGGGATGAGTCGTTGTGGAAAGTATACAAAACATTAATTTCAGTAAAAATGCTGCTACTGTAGTAGAGATTCTAAAAGGTCTTAACGATGAAGAATGGATGTTTATGATTAAAGAAAACAGGATTTTAGTCAATTAAGCACTCAGAAAATATAGGAATGTCGCTCTGTTTTTGAACTAATGTGCATATGAGGACAAAGCCTCATCAAAGTTTTGTTTTGTATAAGCCATTTTATTGCAACTTTGGAGCTATGCTTAGAATCACTGTGATAATAGATATTCCAGTTGAGACCAAGTTTTAATGTTTTGGCTAATGTCAAAATTGCAGTGTTGCTTCAATATATCTATGCTCTTTTTTCCTGCAGAGATCACCTGTGATCCACAAACCATCCAAAATGTTATTCTTGAAAGCCCAGAACCTTACAAATACAATTCCTCAATCAAAATCAGGTGTAATAAAGGCTACAGAACAGAGGGGTCTGATCAACTGACTTGTGGGGTAAATGGATGGATTCCACATTCCTCACCATGTACTGGTAAAAATAATCAATGACTTTGAACATTGTAGAACATTGTTTTGTTTATTTATTTATGTTATGTTTTGAAGATATGGTTCATTAGCTGAGGTAGGTTCCCAATTAGCATTAAAGTTCTTTTTTTCTGTTAAAAATGCAGAAATATGAATAGACAAAATTTTAAAAGGATTAAAGTGATTTTGGAGTTCGAAGTATTAAAAGAATAGAAACATTATTTCGTGCTACTTGTTTTTTAAAATAAAATTTTGTTATAATTTTTTACATTCTTCAGAGAACTGTCCCAGGGAATAGAGTGTTTTTTTCCTAATATGAAGTGCATTAGCTGTATTGGTTATTTTGGACTGAGGGTTTTATTTAATTCTGGAAAGCAACTCAAGCTTGTTCTGCAACTCATCAAAGTTTTGTTTTGTTTAAGCTATTTTGTTACAACATTGTCTTGATAGATATTCCAGTTGAGACTGTTTAAATGCTTTAATGTGTTTGCTGATCTTGTATGGTAGCCCTACTAAAAGCATCTGATGAATAAATAAAAGTCTAAATAAAATATCTTTCAAAACTTCCTCTTACTGTCTAAATGTAAAAATCCAAACATTTATTCCAAGCAATTAATGAAACCATTTTCCAATAGAATACTGGTATTAGGTGTACAATTGATATGGTTTGGAATAAACAGCATTCTGTGTTTCTGTCCACGCTTCTATTTTTTCAGAGGTGACCTGTGATGAATCCCACATTGAACATGAATTTATAATTGTACAAATATTACATTCATTTTTCTGTTATCTTTTCAGCATACTGTGATGCACCCTCTATTGGAGGAAACAGGATTCTCACTGACGATCCAGGCGAATCTACCTACCCTGAGGGATTTAAACTAACATACAAATGTTCCATTGGTTACTGGCCTGTGCTGGCTGGAGGTCTCAAGTCAATCACCTGCAAAGGAAAACAGTGGACCGAACTACAACTTCAGTGCCAATGTAATGTGGCGTTTGTATTGTTAGTGGAGGTTTAATTGTTTATTTTTGTACTGTTAATGGTGTGAAGCATGAATATCAACACATTCATATATTTTTAGTAAAGTCCTGTGGACATCTGGGTGAGTTGGCCAATGGAAAGTATTTAACTCCAAATGGAATTCTGTTTGGTGCAACAGCCACTGCACAATGTAACGACGGGTTTGTAAAGCTGTGGTCTTTTTTTTTTTTTTTTTTTTACTTTGTTTAAATGTATTCACACAAATGTAAAAAGCATGGTTGTGTACATTACATTTTACATACCATTACTGTTCATAGGTATACGGTTATTGGAGAGAAAACTAGAAATTGCCGTGACAATGGATGGGATGGGAGAGACCCTGTGTGTGAAGGTAATGAATTTTCTGAAAACCTTTTGTTCAGTTGTAGTTGAAAATTTGTTTTTTGAAGAAACTTAATTTATTTTCATATGTTATTTTTAGTGGTGAAATGTGAACCACCTCCCAATATACAGAATGGAACGTTTGCACCCATGGACAAGGTCTATAATTATAATCATACAGTCACATACTCTTGTGATAAAGATTACACTCTTATTGGAGAATCAACAATAGTCTGTTCTGACAACGGAACCTTTACACCTCCTCCTCTGTGTTTATGTAAGTTTTGCAGAATTATATGTTAACATAAAAATTAGGCCCCATGTAACATTTAAAGACAGTCCAGAACAGCAAGCAAGTTTTGTAGTTGCTACAAACAGACAGAGAGTATGGTAACAGGAAGACGAATCAGCATAGCAAACAAGTCCGAAAATACACAATCCAAAACACGAAAAATCCAAAGAACAGAAACAGGTAAAAACACAGTGGCAAACAGTAGAACAGGCAGACAATGAGTTTAAAGGACAAGTTTTGCTGCTCTGGGTGCACTGGATTTCCTCCATGATGTCCCAGCATATGTGGGCTATGACAATAGAGGAGGGTAAAATGGGTGCTGGGTCCATATCTTGGGTCACACTGCCGTGAGAGGGCATTTGCCATTCCTGGATCCTGGCCAATAGGTAACAGTGAAATTGAACCCGGGTAAAGAACTGCGCCCATCATGCTTGGCTGGGGTTGAGGCATATAGGTTCTTGTGATTTATTGTTTTATTTTATTATATTTTTTGAACTTAGAAATGCAGTTGTTTTTCTGTTGTCTAGTCCTACAGTTAACATAGAGGCAAATCAGCCTTTTGGTTACATATTTCTGTTGTCACTTTTTTACAGTAATCAGTTGTGATGCACCTACAGTTGAAAATGCATATAGAACTGAAGGCAAAGCAACACCCTACAAATATGAACAGTTTGTTAAGTTCCAGTGTATTGAAGGCTACACAATGAAAGGGTCTGGCTTCCTGAAATGTGACGTAAACGGATGGAATCCACCTCCTCCATTGTGTACTTTTATTGGTTTTTAAATTCTTGACGTCACTACAAATCACCCAAATTATTTATAGGTCATATTTGTGGTCCCAACAGTCTCCAGAGTTTACACAACTGTCTAAATGCAAAAATCCAAACATTTGTTCCAAGTAGTTAATGAAACCATGTTTCATTGGCAGACTGATATTAGGTGTATGATATGGTTTGGAACAAACCGCATTTTACGTTTCTGTTCATGCTTCTCTTTTTCCAGATGTGACCTGTGATGAACTTGACATTACTGATGGATTTATAATCAGAAACAAATCAGCATCTTATGGATATAACTCATCAGTCCAGTTCCAGTGTAGCAACGGATACAAGACAGAAGAGTGTGTTTACCTGACCTGTAAGGAAAACGGGTGGAATCCACCTCCTTCCCAGTGCTGTTCAGGTAAGGTTAATCAGTGTTTGGAATTCAGAAAGAACCCTTTTTTGTCATGATACAAAAATCAATGACAATTGCTAAGACAACAAAAACACTACTACTACTACTACTACTACTACTACTACTAATAATAATAATAATAATCACCTTTCATATATTTAAATTACAAAGTGTTTTACAGTGTAACTAAAAAAATAATGGAACATGGTATACAAAAATAACTATAAAACTAAACGTAACTTTAAAAAACAGCCTGAATTAGCAGAGGCTTAGTAGCAGTGACTTGACTTCTTTAGCTAATGAGCTACTTCGTTAGCTGAAGCTATCTCACAATGCAAACAGGAATGAGTGTGTATACACTAAAATGTTTGCACATAAAAAAAATAACTATGAGGGAAAGAGAAAGATACAGCAGGTCTAAATAATCATTAGTTTCAGTTTTCATTTCATTTTTTGCTTTTCAGATCCAGACATAAAGCCTATTGAGAACCTGGTCAATATGTCTTCCAGCATGCCTCCAGCTGAAACTTCATCTGAAAGCAAGGAGTGATACAAAGAGTGACTCCAGCTAATTTAAACATTTGGAGATTTTTAGTCAGCATTGCAATTTGGTCAATATTTGGACAAGTGTTTAAACATGCTTCAGATTACTGAATAACCATAGTTTGCTGTGAAAAACACATTTGCTTACTTTTCAGAGCAATTCTGTTATATTCTCTGTTTTTACAAATCACATAATTGTTAATTAAACTGGCACAATAATTAATAAAAAAAATTAATATTTGCCTTTTCTGTGTTATAGTTGCATTAAAGTTTTATAGAATGTTTAATCAAGTTTTTGTAAGTTCATACTTTGCGTAAGTTCATAGATTGAGCTGTAAATGAAAAATATCAGCTGTTAGAAATTACTTTGCATTACAATAAACTATAAACAATTCTTTTTTGTGACTGTCTACATTTAAAAAAGAAAAAAACAATTCATTCAGCGTGGCATGATTCTTGAAATGCATGCATCATTTTAACTTCAATGATTTCTGGATTTTTTTTTATTTCATTCAGTTTTTATTTGATTCATCGTAGTCAGTCAGAAAAACTCTCACCTGGAGCACTGAGGCGATGGAACCCAGAACATATATGGTTTATTATAAAGAGCGTATTTCCAGATTTCATATGCCACTTGACATTCATTCATTCATTGTCTACCGCTTATCCGAACTATTCTTGGGTCACGGGGAGCCTGTGCCTATCTCAGGTGTCATTTGGCATCAAGTCAGGATACACCCTGGACGGAGTGCCAACCCATCGCAGGGCACACACACACTATGGACAATTTAGAGATGCCAATCAACCTACCATGCATGTCTTTGGACTGGGGGAGGAAACCAGAGTACCCGGAGGAAACCCCTGAAGCACAGAGAGAACATACACACAAACTCCACACACAAGGCGGAGGCGGGAATCAAACCCCCAACCCTGGAGGCGTGAGGCAAACCACTAAGCCACTGTGCCCCCCGCCACTTGACATGGATCATGCCAATTGTTCTTAAGAGTCTAAACTTAAGTATACCAAAAAAGTAGCCAAAGTAATGTATTCTCATATTTTAATACCAAAATGATTGTGCACATTATGGGTATAACAATAATTCATATAAATGAACTGAAAGGTAACCAACATATTAGATTGTTAGATTAACAGTAAAGAATTAAAAGCAGGTTAATTGGTTAAACTTGCACAAATAGAAGAGAAATTTGTTAGAATCCTCTGAAAAGATGCAAAGATGCTGCTTGGGGTTTGACTCTATGTCCATATAAATGGTGAAAAAATATATATACTTTGCTTTGTTGCATGGCACAATATCCTGCTGAAAGAGGCCACAGCCATCAGGGAATACCGTGACCTGGAACCCATGAACATTGCCCAAAGCATGACACTGCCTCTGCTGGCTTGTCTTCTTCCCATAGTGCATCCTGGTGCCATGTGTTCCCCAGATACACAAGAAAACATGATTCATCAGACCAGGTCACCTTTTTCCATTGTTCCGTGATCCAGTTCTGATGCTTACGTTCCCATTGTTGCCACTTTCGGCAGTGTACAGGGATCAGCATGGGCACCCTGATCTGCAGCTATGCAGCCCCATCCACAACAAACTGTGATGCACTGTGTATTCTGACACCTTCTGTCAGAACCAGCATAAACGTCTTCAGCAATTTGTGCAACAGTAGCTCATCTGTTGGATCGGACCACACGGGCCAGCCTTCTCTCCCCACGTGCATCATTGAGCCTTGACCACCCATGACCCTATTACCAGTTCACTTCTGTTCCTTCCTTGGAGCACTTTTGATAGATACTGACCGCTGCAGACCAGGAACACCCACCAAGAGCTACAGTTTTGGAGATGCTCTGATCCAGTCATCTAGTAACAATTTGGCCCTTGTCAAACTCGCTCAAATCCTTACACTTGCCCAGGTTTCCTGCTTCTAACACATCAAATTTGAGGACAAAATGTTCACTTGCTGCCTAATATATCCCACCCACTAACAGGTGCCATGATGCCGTGATATATTTTCAAAAAAATAAATAAATAAAAAAAAAATATATATATATATATATGTATATTCAAAACGACGCAGTGTCTCTGTTGTGTCACTAGGGGGCACGATCATTTTAATTTTTAGGGCATGAGGGCATGAAGCCTTTATTATCGCCACACATACATTACAGCATAGTGGAATTCTTTTCTTCGCATATCCCAGCTGAGGAAGCTGGGGTCAGAGCGCAGGGGCAGCTATGATACAGCGCCCCTGGAGCAGAGAGGGTTAAGGGCCTTGCTCAATTGCCCAACAGTGGAGCTTGGTGGTGCTGGGGCTTGAACCCCCGATCCTCCGATCAACAACCCAGAGCCTTAACCACTTGAGCCACCACTGCCCCAGATGAGATTTAATCTCTTGATATAACTACGTTGTATTTAAAAAAAACACCACTGTGTGAATGATTTCTAATCTAATCTAGACTATATAAATATGGTTGATATCTTAGTGTAAACATCTGTATTGTTCTCTGGACTTAAAAAACAATCAGATGTTGCATTATTTTAGAATTTTTATACAAAGAAATAAAAAGTTGAAGCATGAAATTACAAAAATGCTGAAGCAAAATCTGCCTAAAAATAGTGGGAATAAGCCTCGTCCCTGTTGAACTCGAGGAAAGCAGTGTATGGCACATAGCAAAGTAGACTATTCTGTATGACATTCACAAAAGTTAATGCAAACTTTTCTCCACAAAACTGTTGTATTGTCATCCCATCACTTCAGAAATTCAGATATTTCAAATCAAAACAGGCTTAAAGTAGAGAAATTGGAATAAATGAGAAAAGTAATAAAACTCCTCCAGCCGCCGTCGTAGTCACTGTTGGTCATATATAAATATATTTATTTTTACACATTTATATTATATCTTTGACTGTACTGCTAGGATGAATAATTAAACTTCCTAAATTTAGTATTTTATACACAACTTAACCAAAATAGCAAAGTTTACAATAAATAACTGAACATTGTTGAGTAGAACGTTTGTACATTAATTTAAAGTAAAAATATATTTAAATGATATATTAGAGTAGAGGTTGAGTGTATTGTAGAGGAACTGCTTTAAACTCCATCTTGATCTATTCTTAAAAATGCTGTGATGTTACTAATAATATGTAGGCTTAGTTTAAAACAAGTTATTACATCAAGACTGCACTCTAATACAGTGGGGCAAAAAAGTATTTAGTCAGCCACCAATTGTGCAAGTTCTCCCACTTAAAAAGATGAGAGAGGCCTGTAATTTTCATCATAGGTACACTTCAACTATGAGAGACAGAATGAGAAAAAAATCCAATAAATCACATTGTCTGATTTTTAAAGAATTTATTTGCAAATTATGGTGGAAAATAAGTATTTGGTCACCTACAAAAAAGCAAGATTTCTGGCTCTCACAGACCTGTAACTTCTTCTTTAAGAGGCTCCTCTGTCCTCCACTCGTTACCTGTATTAATGGCACCTGTTTGAACTCGTTATCAATATAAAAGACACCTGTCCACAACCTCAAACAGTCAGACTCCAAACTCCACTATGGCCAAGACCAAAGAGCTGTCAAAGGACACCAGAAACAAAATTGTAGACCTGCACCAGGCTGGGAAGACTGAATCTGCAATAGGTAAGCAGCTATCAAGAAGAAATCAACTGTGGGAGCAATTATTAGAAAATGGAAGACATACAAGACCACTGATAATCTCCCTCGATCTGGGAAGATTATCCACGCAAGATCTCACCCCGTGGGGTCAAAATGATCACAAGAACGGTGAGCAAAAATCCCAGAACCACACGGGGGGACCTAGTGAATGACCTGCAGAGAGCTGGGACCAAAGTAACAAAGGCTACCATCAGTAACACACTACGCCGCCAGGGACTCAAATCCTGCAGTGCCAGATGTGTCCCCCTGCTTAAGCCAGTACATGTCCGGGCCCATCTGAAGTTTGCTAGAGAGCATTTGGATGATCCAGAAGAGGATTGGGAGAATGTCATATGGTCAGATGAAACCAAAATAGAACTTTTTGGTAAAAACTCAACTTGTCGTGTTTGGAGGAGAAAGAATGCTGAGTTGCATCCAAAGAACACCATACCTACTGTGAAGCATGGGGGTGGAAACATCATGCTTTGGGGCTGTTTTTCTGCAAAGGGACCAGGACGACTGATCCGTGTAAAGGAAAGAATGAATGGGGCCATGTATCATGAGATTTTGAGTAAAAACCTCCTTCCATCAGCAAGGGCATTGAAGATGAAATGTGGCTGGGTCTTTCAGCATGACAATGATCCCAAACACACTGCCCGGGCAACGAAGGAGTGGCTTCGTAAGAAGCATTTCAAGGTCCTGGAGTGGCCTAGCCAGTCTCCAGATCTCAACCCCATAGAAAATCTTTGGAGGGAGTTAAAAATCCGTGTTGCCCAGCGACAGCCCCAAAACATCACTGCTCTAGAGGAGATCTGCATGGAGGAATGGGCCAAACTACCAGCAACAGTGTGTAAAAACCTTGTGGCGACTTACAGAAAACGTTTGACCTCTGTCATTGCCAACAAAGGGTATATAACAAAGTATTGAGATGAACTTTTGTTATTGACCAAATACTTATTATCCACCATAACTTGCAAATAAATTCTTTAAAAATCAGACAATGTGATTTTCTGGATTTTTTATTTCTCATTCTGTCTCTCATAGTTGAAGTGTACCTATGATGAAAATTACAGGCCTCTCTCATCTTTTTAAGTGGGAGAACTTGCACAATTGGTGGCTGACTAAATACTTTTTTGCCCCACTGTATGTAACAATGGTTCAACAGGAAATTACAACAAACCCAACTTGCCACAGCCTTTTCCTCTTATAATGTCCTCTGATCACTCTAAATAAGCACATGCACCTTGAAATGTACCGTGACTCATTTCACCCTATGAGCTGTAACACTACCTGTAATAAATTGTCTAATTATTAACAGAAGCTCTTTAAACACTAGAATATATTTAACATTAAAGTAAAACACTGGAATAGCGTTCTTTGGATTAAAAAAAGAAGTGTGTTGTTTCTCAACAAACAAAAAAGCCTTTATTCAGTGGCTTATTTCCTGTTGTACCTTTCATACTGCAGTGTAGCTGAAATGATTCACTGACCATGACTGTCTTGACAATATTTTTTTAGCAGTATTAAAAAAAAACTTATGAATGCCAGACACTTCCTACTTATCAGTCATGCAGGGTGTGAACATGATTCCAGAGAATTTGGATATGGCTCAAAAGGTCACAGGTATGAAAAGAACAAAGCACTCGTTCGCCACTGTGAACATTATTATTAATGTAACAGTATATGTATTGAACAAAAAATGCTCTAATTATCAAGAAAGAAATGTTAATGACAATTAGGCTGTTCATCCCTGTGAGAAGTACAGTGTTCTAGGCTTCATGTTGTTTCTTTGAGTCAGAAGCTTTTATAATAAAACATTTATGACTAATAACATAATCCGACTATAATGTAAAATTATTGAAAATTCTAATTCCAGTAAGGTAAAAGATAGAATAAGTATTTAAGTATTCAAACATGAGCCATTCGTTGCTCATATTTTTTTTAATGGAAAAACCTCCTCTAAGACTATGTAAGGGCCACATGATTAAACACGGACAGATCTCTCTTTACTCTTGGTTATATAACTCAGCTATTTTTTCCCCCTCACAGTTTCTTTGTCACATATGTACCTGACATCAAGAGCTTACTAAATAAAGCTGCCATGAGAATACTGTATATAACAATCAGTTTAGGAAAAACTATGTCATGTTTTTTAGGGAAACCGTGCTAATTAAGTAGCTGATTTGTATATACAGCTTTTGTTTCTTCACCCGCAGGTAGTTAAATTATAAACCTGGGGGTTATCTTAATCTGAGCTGATACGTTTACAGTTTTTTTCAACTGCTAACAAGCATTGTTCAACACAGAAACCACATTTTCAAAAGATGATTCATGTTCATACAGTCTGCATTACCAACATGAATCTTGGGCAAACAGTTGATCTCACCTCCAAAACTCACTCAGACCAACAAAACACTTCATATAGGTCTCAAAATAAGCTTGTTTCATCATAACACTGAGAACAATTCTCATTCACAAAACATACATTTCATTCATAACACACTGATCTAAAAATACTAACAACAGGGAGCATTACTTAAAATTCTTCTTCTTCTTCTTCTTTCGGCTTTTCCCTTCATGGGTCGCCACAGCGAATCATCTCTCTCCACCTATCCCTATCTTCTGCATCCTCAACCCTTGCACCCACTAGCTTCATATCCTCATTTAATACATCCATATACCTCCTCTTTGGCCTTCCTCTTTGCCTCCTGCCTGGCAGCTCCATGTCCAACATTCTCCTACCAATATACTCACTGTCCCTCCTCTGAACATGTCCAAACCATCTTAATCTGGCCTCCCTAACTTTGTCCCCCAAACGTCCAACATGAGCTGTCCCTCTGATGTACTCATTCCTAATCCTGTCCAATCTTGTCACTCCCAAAGAGAACCTCAACATCTTCAGCTCTGCTACCTCGAGCTCTGACTCCTGTCTCTTCCTCAGTGACACTGTCTCTAAACCATACAGCATGGCCGGTCTCACCACTGTCCTGTACACCTTCCCCTTGATTCTCGCTGATATTTTCTGATCACACAGAACTCCCGACACCTTTCTCCACCCATTCCAACCTGCCTGCACTCGCTTCTTTACCTCTTTCCCACACTCTCCATTACTCTGGACTGTTGACCCCAAGTACTTAAACTCCTGTACCTTCTTCACCTCTTCACCCTGTAACCTTACTGTTCCACTTCCCTCCCTTTCATTCACACACATGTACTCAGTCTTACTACGACTGACCTTCATTCCTCTTCTCTCCAGCACAAACCTCCACCTCTCCAGGTTTTCCTCCACCTGCTCCCTGCTCTCACTACAGATCACAATGTCATCTGCAAACATCATTGTCCAAGGAGACTCCTGTCTGACCTCCTCTGACAACTGGTCCATCACTATAGCAAACAGGAAGGGGCTTAGAGCCGATCCCTGATGCAGTCCCACCTCCACTTTGAACTCCTCTGTCTGACCTACAGCACACCTCACCACTGTCCTGCTCCTCTCATACATGTCCTGCACCACTCTGACATACTTCTCCGCTACTCCTGACTTCCTCATACAGTACCACAGCTCTTCTCTTGGCACCCTGTCATATGCTTTCTCCAAGTCTACAAACACACAGTGCAACTCCTTCTGACCATCCCTATACTTCTCCATCAAAATCCTCAGAGCAAAAATTGCATCCGTTGTGCTCTTTCTGGGCATGAAGCCATACTGCTGCTCACAAATTTCCACTACCTTCCTTAACCTAGCTTCCACTACTCTTTCCCATACCTTCATTGTATGGCTCATCAACTTTATCCCCCTATAGTTACTGCAACTCTGCACGTCACCCTTATTCTTAAAGATCGGCACTAACACACTTCTTCTCCATTCCTCAGGCATCCTCTCACTCTCTAAAACCCTGTTGAACAAATTAGCTAAAAATTCCACTGCTGCCTCTCCCAGACACTTCCAGACCTCCACCGGAATGTCATCAGGACCAACTGCCTTCCCACTTTTCATCCTCTTCAAAGCTTTCCTGACTTCATCCTTTCTAATCTTATCTACTTTCTGTTCCACAGAGTTCACCCCTTCTACTCTTTTTTCCCTCTCATTTTCCTCATTCATCAGCTCCTCGAAGTATTCCTTCCATCTCCTCTGTACACTCTCCTCACTTGTGAGCACCCTTCCATCTCTATCCTTAATAACTCTAACTTGCTGCACATCCTTCCCATCTTGATCCCTCTGCCTAGCTAACCTGTACAAGTCCTTCTCTCCTTCTCTAGTGTCTAACCTAGTGTACAACTCGTCATATGCCTTCTGCTTGGCCTTAGACACCTCCCTCTTCACTCTGCGCTGTAACTCCTTGTATTCCTGTCTATTCTCTTCAGTCCTGTCCATGTCCCACTTCTTCTTGGCTAACCTCTTCCTCTGGATAATATCCTGAACTTCCTCATTCCACCACCAAGTCTCCTTATCTTCTTTCCTCCTTCCAGATGACACACCCAGCACCTTTCTCCCTGTCTCCCTGATCAATTCTGCTGTAGTTTCCCAGTCATCTGGCAGCACTACCTGACCACCCAGAGCCTGCCTCAACTTCTGTCTAAATTCCTCACAACATTCCTCCTTTTTCAGCTTCCACCACTTGGTTTTCTTCTCTATCTTTGACCTCTTCTTCTTACAGACCATCAAAGTCATCCTACACACCACCATCCTATGCTGTCTGGCTACACTCTCTCCCACTACCACTTTACAGTCACTAATCTCTTTCAGGTTGCCTCTTCTACATAGAATGTAGTCTACCTGTGTTCTCCTACCTCCACTCTTGTAAGTCACTCTATGCTCCTCCCTCTTCTGAAAATAAGTGTTAACCACACCCATGTCCATCCTCTTAGCAAAGTCCACTACCATCTGTCCTTCAAGGTTCCTTTCCTTAACTCCAAACTTGCCCATCACCTCCTCATCACCTGTGTTCCCCTCGCCAACATGTCCATTAAAATCCGCTCCTATCACCACTCTCTCACCCGTGGGAATACTCTCCATCACCTCATCTAATTCACTCCAGAATCTCTCTTTCTCCTCTAACTCACAACCTACCTGTGGGGCATAACCACTAACAACATTCAACATCACCCCTTCAATCTCTAACTTCAGACTCATCACCCTGTCTGACACTCTCTTCACCTCCAGAACATTCCTCACAAACTCCTCCTTCAGGACCACACCTACCCCATTTCTCTTACTATCCACACCATAATAAAACAGCTTGAATCCTGCTCCTATACTACGAGCCTTGCTACCCTTCCACCTGGTCTCCTGTACACACAGTATATCCACCTTCCTTCTCTCCATCACATCAGCCAGCTCTCTACCTTTCCCTGTCATAGTACCAACATTCAGAGTTCCTATTCTCAGTCCTACACTCTTACCTTTCCTCTTCTCTCTCTGTCTGCGCACTCTCCTCCCTCCTCTACTTCTTCGACCAACAGTAGCCCAATTTCCACCGGCGCCCTGTAGGTCAACGGCGCCGATGGCGGTCGTTGTTAACCCGGGCCTCGACCGATCCGGTATGAAATTCGTACTGACGATTCGCATGGTTAAATTTGGCAATGTTTTACGCCGGATGCCCTTCCTGACGCAACCCTCTCTATTTATCCGGGCTTGGGACCGGCACAGAAGTCACTGGACTGTGACCCCCATGGCTAGATTAGCATTACTTAAAATTACCTTTCTTTAAGTTTGCATGAATTTTTCACATAAATCAGTATTATACAATTACACCTTTTTACTTTATTGAATGTACTAAAGCATATGTAATAAGAATGAATCACAAATGTTGCAATTTGTTTTCTTTGAATATAGTACTTTATTTGTGAAAAGTAAAAAGGTGAAAAAAGGGAGAGAAAAAAAATCAATGCATCAACAACATGTGTAGTCTAATCACTTATTGTAAAGTACTGTGAGGGTTCTAGTCCTCCCTCTCTCTAGCATTTGGCCACAAGTTTTCATCAACATCCCATCTGATGTCTTGTCTGGCAGTGCATCTTGGGAAGTACCTTCTGGAATGTCTAATCCAACCCTGGCAGTCTTCAGGAGAAATGTCTCCACACCCAGCATTCATTGACTACAGTAAAGTCATTTGGCCATATGGTGGTCATAAACCTTCCACCTCCACGCAGAGAAAAACTCTTCTATGTGGTTTAAGAAAGGGGAGTATGGAGGCAGGTATAATACAGACATCCTAGGATGTACAGCAAACCAGTCTGTGACTGCAGCAGAGTGGTGGAATGCCACATTATCCCACACAACAATGAAGGTAGGGGAGTTTGATGCCCCTCTCTCCTCTGCTGGCACAAGTCGATTATAAACCGGCCTCTCTCAAAGACAGCCCATGGTTTACAACATGGTCAATAATTGTGGCCCTTATCTCATCAGAGGTCATCGCTCTTGACCTTCCTCTCCTTTGTCCTCCACACACTCTCGCTCTCTCTGCCACTCTTCTTTCCCCACCAACCTGTCTTCTTTGATCCATATTTCAAACAAAATCAGTTCCAAGCTATCCCTTTTTACTAAAACATGGTAATGAAACTAAAGCAGGACACCTGAGTAGGCTTTCAGCTGAAACTGCAATCAGCTTGGAATGATTATGATGTCATTTTCTGCTAGGATTTTCTATATTTCAAAATAATTACTGCTGAAATGCATGGAATTTACCATTATTCTGTTTTGAAAGTGTTTTGAACAATTTTAAAAGCAGTTTGTTAGCATTTGAAAAATGTGCTGAAACTTTATAGCGTTTTGCAGATTTTAGAGTATGAATGACAAAAGTGTTTGTGGATTTTGAAAATTGTGGTCATTGCATGCATTTTGTCTGAAAACAATGAAAAATGATTCACAGTTTGGTCCACATAGACTTCTGTATCGCTGAATGTGTGCACAGTTTTGAAAATGTGGTTTCAGTATTGAGCAATGCTTGTTAGCAGTTGAAAAACTGTAATAGTAAACCTGTAATACTAGCTGAGGTAAATCTATGTTGCTGTAAAAACGGGTTTGCTTTTTCTTCTTCTTCTTCCTCTTCTTCTTCTTTTGTCCATTTAGGCCACCAAGAGGTTGCTCTGTTTAATTTCTTAGTCATCCTTTACTACTCATAGTGCCACAGGTAATTAGAACATTGGGTGGCACACTTTTCATCACAGCATTGAGATGTTACTTGTGTGACTCAATAAAGTTCAGCAGCATTGCTGGGATTTTTGAACATTGTGTAAACTTCCTCTTTTATTATACACAACTTATCTCGTAACTATACTGTGTACAATTAGATGCGATAGCTTTTCTAAATCTTTTTGTTCATCGATGCAAATAATTTATTTATTTATTTTTATTAATAATTATTTGTTACTAGAATTAACATTTCCCCCCACATTACCCACAATGCCACTCTATGGCCTAATGCTAATACAAGCAGTGGCAACTTATTTGATTGATGCAGCAGCGCTTCAGTTCTTTAGTCTGTGCAACTGTCTCAAATCCTCATCCCTAAAAAGTACTTCTACACTGGATATCCCCTGTGTGGGAAAATTTGTGAAAGCCATAGCTGTGGTATAACAGCAAAAACTGACCTTTATCCTTAATGTTCAAAACGTGTTGTCCTATTAACAGAGTGACGTCAGGACGTCACAGACCACTAAGCTTTCACAGGAACAATGGAAACACAAAACCAACCTGCACATAAGCACCAGGATCAAATATTTCACTATGAACACATTTAATGTGTTTTAGGGTGGACTTTAAACATCTCATTATCGCCTCGTAGTACTGTCTCGTGTCTTCCCACAGAAATATATCAGGTGTTTCATGGCTTTCATTTGATGGACACGGATAGAGAGCTGAGAAATTATGAGAAAAGTGTGCAAGAGATAAGCTTTCTATTTTCTACAAAAAATCTAACAAACAAACAAAAGCAAGGTAGAAAGGTTGGTATACAGGGTTTATTGACACCATAAAAAATTTATGACCGAGACTCTTATCTCCACCCACAGCGTCATTGTTGGGGCAGTGATGAAACCTGTGATGATTAAGAGGCCACGACAATACTGCCTACCTCCTGACTCAGGCACGGTTCTGACTACATTACCTGCCTTTCTTGAAGTCCGACTAAACTGGGTAACAGTTCACCTGAGCTGATCAGGAATAAAAGAAAAAGGTAAGTCACAAAACATGTTGTTTTCTGATAGCTAAATAAGCTAGTGTTACCGAAATACACATGTATTGTGTGCTGCACCTGTGTAGCGGTGTTAGCCATAACTAATTTAAACTTTCTAAACAAATCTCTCTTTTTCCCCTCACAGTTTCTTTGTCAAATATGTACCTGACGTCAAGAGCTTTCTAAATAAAGCTGTCGTGAAAATACTGTATATAACTTCCGTTTTTTTTTATACCTTTATACCTGTATATTCAGTTTAGGAAAAAATGAAGTTCATGTTATTAGGGAAGCTAGTTAGGTAGCTGATCTCTATATGTAGCTTTTGTTTCTTCACCTTCATCTTCACCTGTTTAAGTTATAAACCTGGGAGTTATCCTAACCTGAGCTCATACGTGTAATAGTAAGCTTGTAATACTAGCCGAGGTAAATTTATGTTGCTGTGTCAAAAACGGGTTTGCTTTTTCAACTTCTTTTTCTTCTTTTTTTATCCATTTAGGTCACCAAACAACGCCACTGCTCCTTCCCCTGGTTTAAAAGAAAAGATGCGCGAAACGCCGAGGTACAGGCTTATCATCTTCCTTACTTGTCTCTTGAAGGTTGCAGAAATCCAAGGTGAGATCTGAGCATTCCACCATTTTTAATATTATTATTTATTTATTTATTTATTTTTTATATTTTCTTTCAGCTCACTTTCAGTTTATAGACAGCTCTTTAGGTTGTAGGTTTATACAACAGGTGTATACACAGATATTACCAATATACAACAACCAGGCATAACATTATGACCACCTGCCTAATATTGTTTTGGTCCCTCTTTTGCTGCCAAAACAGCCCTGAACAGTCATGCACTGTGTATTCTGACATTATTAGAACTAGCATTAACTTCCAATGAGTATTTTCATAAAACATGCTTCATATGTGTTTCATTTTTTAAAATTCTGGAATGGAGCCATTGGTATATAACAAATTTTCTCATCAGTATTAATGATATATTCAGTTTTACTATACACACTATATATATATATATTTATTTATTTATTTATTTATTTATTTATTTATTTATTTATTTATTTATTGTGTTTCACCTTCTCAGCACAATGTGAAAGACCTATTGTTGGAGAAAACATGATTATGACAGATGACCAGCTGACATTCCCAAATGGTTCTACTGTAACATTCAAGTGTTCTACTGGATATAGGCCTGTGGATCCATCTGCTTCCACGACCATCACCTGTGTGGGAACCGAGTGGACCACACTGGGGCTTAATTGCACAAGTAATTCCGCTTACAGACATTTTTTATTCTTCACAGCTTCTCAAGTTTTCGTTCAGAATGTTTATTTGCCTGAACTACCTTCTTTTGTGTTTAGAGTTGAATTAAATAATAATAATATTTAATAAATGTTAAGTATTATTCTTAACTACTATTAGTTTCTTAATAATTAATACACCCATTATTAATTATTATTATTAATTTATAATTATTATTTTATTATTATTATTATTTTATTACTATTATTTATTTATTGCTTCTTTGCTTTTGTTTCTTGGTTAATGAAATTACAAATGTATATCTTATGAGTAAAATTAAACCGATGGCTTTAACCTAAAATTAAGGTGATGCATATAAATAGTGGCAGATATCAATAATTGAACTAATGACTATATGACTTGAAGTACAGGTTCTAACTACATCTAACAGATGTCTAACATCTGCAGCATAGCTATGTAAAAATTGTTGTGTTCAGTCTTGTAATTTTTGTGCGCTTTTAGAAAAGACGTGTGGTTCTCTTCCTGATTTCCCCAATGGGAAGTATACTTATCCAGATGGAATTCTGTTTGGTGCAACCGCCATCGCACAATGTAATCCAGGGTAAAGTCATTCTGACTTTTATTTTTTGTGTGGAATTAGATTGCTTGTCATGCAAATGACTACATGTTGTAAACATATGTATTTAAAGCATCAATTGTCTATTTGTAGATATTCGCTTGTTGGACTAAAGACTAGAAATTGCCGTGACAATGGATGGGATGGGAGAGACCCTGTGTGTGAAGGTAATAAAAGATTTTCTGTTTTATTATAAAATTGAAAAGAAAAAAAAATCTTACTAACATGTTTAAACAAATTGTTTTATTTTTAGTGGTGAAATGTGAACCACCTCCCAGTATACAGAATGGAACATTTGAGCCCGTGGATGATGTCTATAATTATGATCAAGTAGTCACGTACTCTTGTACTGGAGATTACACTCTTATTGGAGAATCAACAGTAGTATGTTCTGTTAATGGAACCTTCCATCCTCCTCCTCCTCAGTGTTTATGTGAGTTATGCTGGAGATTTTTGTTCTCAGTTAAAAAGTAAGATTTTTCCTGAAACCTGTTATTTAGTATTTATAACATTCAAGCTTCTGTTCCTTCATTTCTTTTGCAGTGGTAGAGTGTGAGACACCTGATATAAAAAATGCAGTTAGAGTTGAAGGAAAACCACCACCCTACAGATATAAAAACTTTGTCCGATACCAGTGTAATAAAGGTTTCACAATGAATGGAACTGGTCACATTGTTTGTGAAGAAAACGGATGGAATCCTCCTCCTCCTGAGTGTATCGGTATGATTAATCAGTATTTTATCAATTTGAGATTCTGACTTGTCAATGAGAGGGTTAGTCTGTGGTCCAAATGACGTGATTATTAATTTTTCATAAATAGGATATTCACGTCTATACAGCTCACATCTAATATCACAACAAGCCTTCAGACTTAGCATTCTATCTTTGACTTGTAAGAGGGCTAAACAGTAAGAGAATGATTATAAAAGATGTAAAATCCAACAAACAGGGTTGATGTTATCTGCTCCACAGTACTTCACTTTGGATAAAAGTGTCTCAAATGAGTAAATCTATTTTGAAAAAGTATATTCCCACTGAGGGGGGCACGGTGGCTTAGTGGTTAGCACGTTTGCCTCACACCTCCAGGGTTGAGGGAATCGATTCCCGCCTCTGCCGTGTGTGTGGAGTTTGCATCTTCTCCCCGTGCCTCGGGGGTTTCCTCCGGGTACTCCGGTTTCCTCCCCCAGTCCAAAGACATGCATTGTAGGTTGATTGGCATCTCTAAATTGTCCGTAGTGCGTGAATGAGTGCGTGAATGAGTGCGTGAATGAGTGCGTGAATGAGTGAGTGAATGAGAGTGTGTGTGTGCCCTGTGATGGGTTGGCACTCTGTCCAGGGTGTATCCTGCCTTGATGCCCAATGACGCATGAGATAGGCACAGGCTCCCCGAGACCCGGGAGTAGATCGGATAAGCGGTAGATAATGAATGAATGAATATTCCCACTGATCCAAGAGTCCAGTGACTTTACAATAGCCTCACCAATGTTTGCTTTGAACAAATGGGTTCTACAATAGCTTTTGCATCCCATGAATATTTTAATTAAACACACTACATTTGTGTCTTTATTAAGGTAGTCACAAGTTCTAGAAATGATCCATTTCCTTTTGGTATATTGTGAATTGGCCAATTAGGGTTTTTTTTCAATTTTATTCATCAGTATTAATGCTATATTCAGTTTTACTATACACACTATATATATTCTGTTTCACCTTCTCAGCACAGTGTGAAAGACCTATTGTTGGAGAAAACATGATTATGACAGATGACCAGCTGACATTCCCAAATGGTTCTACTGTAACATTCAAGTGTTCTACTGGATATAGGCCTGTGGATCCATCTGCTTCCACGACCATCACCTGTGTGGGAACCGAGTGGACCACACTGGGGCTTAATTGCACAAGTAATTCTCCTTACAGACATTTTTTATTCTTCACAGCTTCTCAAGTTTTCTTTTAGAATGTTTATTTACCTGAACTTCTTTCTTTTGTGTTTAGAGTTATTGTTATTGTTATTATTATTATTATTATTATTATTATTATTATTATTATTATTATTATTATTATTATTGCTTCTTTGTTCTGGTTTTGGAATTACAAATGAATACCATATGAGTAAAATTAAACTAATTGCTTAAACCTAAATTATATATATATATGTATATATATATATATATATATATATATATATATATATATATATATATATATATATATATATATATATATATATAAATGGTGGCTGGTGGCAAATATCAATAGTTAAAATGTTGTCCCATCTAACAGATGTAGCTATGTAATTAGTCTACAAAATGTAATGAAAGGAATTTATTTTCTGTAGCATGGCCATGTATGAATTGTTTGTATTTGTGCACTTTTAGAAAAGACGTGTGGTTCTCTTCCTGATTTCCCCAATGGGAAGTATACTTATCCAGATGGAATTCTGTTTGGTGCAACCGCCATCGCACAATGTAATCCAGGGTAAAGTCATTCTGACTTTTATTTTTTGTGTGGAATTAGATTGCTTGTCATGCAAATGACTACATGTTGTAAACATATGTATTTAAAGCATCAATTGTCTATTTGTAGATATTCGCTTGTTGGAGTAAAGACTAGAAATTGCCGTGACAATGGATGGGATGGGAGAGACCCTGTGTGTGAAGGTAATAAAAGATTTTCTGTTTTATTATAAAATTGAAAAGAAAAAAAAATCTTACTAACATGTTTAAACAAATTGTTTTCTTTTTAGTGGTGAAATGTGAACCACCTCCCAGTATACAGAATGGAACATTTGAGCCCGTGGATGAGGTCTATAATTATGATCAAGTAGTCACGTACTCTTGTACTGGAGATTACACTCTTATTGGAGAATCAACAGTAGTATGTTCTGTTAATGGAACCTTCCATCCTCCTCCTCCTCAGTGTTTATGTGAGTTATGCTGGAGATTTTTGTTCTTGGTTAAGAAGCAATATTTTCTTTGAAACCTGTTATTCAGTATTTTTATAATTCAAGCTTGTTTTTAAGAAAATAATTCTTATTTTCTTTTGCAGTGGTAGAGTGTGAGACACCTGATATAAAAAATGCAGTTAGAGTTGAAGGAAAACCACCACCCTACAGATATAAAAACTTTGTCCGATACCAGTGTAATAAAGGTTTCACAATGAATGGAACTGGTCACATTGTTTGTGAAGAAAACGGATGGAATCCCCCTCCTCCTGAGTGTATCGGTATGATTAGTATTTTATCAATTTGAGATTCTGACTTGTCAATGAGAGGGTTAGTCTGTGGTCCAAATGACGTGATTATTAATTTTTCATAAATAGGATATTCACATCTATACAGCTCACATCTAATATCACAACAAGCCTTCAGACTTAGCATTCTATCTTTGACTTGTAAGAGGGCTAAACCTAACATTTACCTTACATCCTTTAAAATGATGTATTCTGTATGATCATACAGTTAAAAGACTCTAGTTGGAAAGGCATGTGCATGCTGCAGACAGGCATGTTATGTGCCATAGTCTTTATGTTGTGCTTCTTTTTCTTCTAGTTATTCGAATTCCAAATCCACCCACCACAGCTCCACCATCAGCCAGTAAGTGAAACTTTCCTGAAACCAGTACTAATTGATCGGCAGATTTGTTACCATTTTAGTACATTTTTAAATCGTAAAAAGGAATTGAAATTTTTAGCTATATGCTTAGATATTCAATCTCTTGAAAAAAATAAGTCACTGGACTTATTTTGATTGAGTATCTGTGTATTACTTGCAGGCACCTATGTGAAGCCCAGTGTAATAATTATAGCTGTGGTTGTATGTATGCTGCTGTTCTTCTAGGTAAGTCACCTAACATTTATATGATTTCACTTGGAAAATGAAGGCTGTTGTTTGTTTACACATTGTCACAATAACAGATTTGTATCATTACCATACCAATTCATGAAACATATTTGCCAAATATAAATACATGAGAGAAGCAGGAACAGTAATGTCAAAAGTAGTGGAAAATCAGTGCTTTTTGTGATTTACTATATCCCAATAAGAAAATAAGAGCACTGAAACAAATATACATAAATATATGTCCACTATATAACACCTGTACACATGCATCTCCAGATATACCCCCTCTTATGTCACTGTGACTTCCATTATTTTCGACTTTGCAGCAGTTTTTGTTAATTATAATAGGGGACAAATAAAATTCAACCAACATCAGTTCGCAGTCAGCAAAAAATATTAAAAACCTGTAAAAAAATAAAAAATATATAAATATGAAATATAAAATAAAAAGTGCAAAAATAACAAAAATAAATGATAAAATAATTTGATGTATAAAATCATATTTTTTATTATTTACATGATGTTCAGTATCTATAGTTTGTGCGTTCCACCATGTGGCAGCGCTGGATCATGGCAGTTTCTTCAAACTTGCGTTTACATTGGTGTTATTCACAGTGTCTTGTATGTGTAGAATTTGTGACTATTATTTGTCCGTCTGGGGTTCATGGAGTGTTTAGATTGTTTTTAAATGTCTTATTTGACTTACGTTATGAGTCTTGAATTAAATAGTGAATTAACAACGTAAGGCAAGGTGTTTCTGTATATACTGCTATCTAAACAGCTGATCATGTGGCGACAAAAAATAATGAGAGCTTCAGATAATGTTCTCATCAAACATCAGAATTAAGATAAAAAATATTGATCTCTGACTTTAGCCATAGCATGGTTGTTGCTATCAGAAGGGCTGGTTTGAATATTTCACAAACTCTCTTGGAATTTCTTGAGTTTATTTAGAATGGTGCAAAAAAAGCATTGATTGTGTGACGGTGTGGAAACACTGTGTTGATAAGAAAAGAGGTCAGAGGAAAATGGCCAAATTGGTTTAAGCTGCCAGGAAGGACATAGTAACTCTACTATAGTATAGTTTACTCTTGCGATGGCTTTTTTTGATCACCTATTGTACTTTGTCCTATTTTGTTCTCTAGGACCAAAGAACCAACATTCTGACTGATACCAAACTGTGTTGACCAAGGAACTCTTATGAAAGTGATGTCCATCGATATTCACAATCTCAGCAGTGATCTCTATTTTGCTTGTGCCTTTCAGTAAAGTTGTTTTGCTGATTTTCATAGATTACATACTAATTTTATTAGTATTAGTATTTTTCTAATATTTATATGCTGTCATAATCTTGTCCTTAAGGATGTTAAGCATTCCTACAATTCTGAACTATAATGAATCATTTTTGAAGGTAGGAGCTATGAGTGTGTTTTAAGTTACTTAGTATTGTTTTGGTGATCACCAAATTTAGGGTTAGCTCTTTTGCCAGTATTGAGTGAATATAAGTGAAGACTGATGTTGTAGTCTTGCCCGAGCCACTGCCTTCTGTAAAATATTTGGTACAGAAATCAGTGTACAGTCAGTGCAGAGGAAAAAGTATTTAAAAGGTCAACTTAGAAATGGGTTTGATTTGTCTTTTCATTTTAAACTAGGAATTGGGTGTGTTTCTAGAATTTGGATTTAAACTAAAGAACAAAATCCCAAACAAATTCCTGACATTTTTTGTCAACGTCATACTGCTTTTCCTATAATTATCTAATGTGCATAAACATTCATATTAGAATGGAAGAATGTCATTGCATTTCACTGTTGCTTGTTGATGTCTACTGCTTATCCGAACTACTTTCGGGTCACGAGGAGCCTGTGCCTATCTCAGGCGTCATTGGGCATCAAGGCAGGATACACCCTGGACGGAGTGCCAATCCATCGCAGGGCACACACACACACACACACACACACACACACACTCATACAATACGGACAATTTAGAGATGCCAATCAACCTACCATGCATGTTTTTGGACTGAGGGAGGAAACTGGAGTACCCGGAGGAAACCCCCGAAGCACGGGGAGAACATGCAAACTCCACACACACGGCAGAGGCAGGAATCAAACCCCCAACCCTGGAGGTGTGAGGCAAACATGCTAACCACTAAGCCACCATGCCCCCCTTGCTTGATGTATGGAAATCTAAATTAATTGAGAGTGCAGGATTTGTAGATTGCTTACTGTTATATAGAACCTTTGTACACCACATATATGGCAAAAGGTATATGACCATTAAAGCTATATGACTTTGTTGGACATCCCAGTCAAAAACTATGGGCATTAAAAATATAGACTCCAAAAATACAGGTTTATCACTGGGTGTGGCTCAAACACCTGTACTTAGTAATTAGGAGGGGAGTCCACATACTTTGGCCATACAGGGTATTTGGCTCTGTTGGTCATTGAAGGTTTGTCTTACAGTACACCTGAGAACTAACTCAACTGCAAATCAAACCAAAAGAAATCTAAATCGGAGTTGGGATTTTGATCATTTGCCATCATTTCTGACTATACATTTTATGTACTGTTTATGACCACTGATACAGTCCCTTAATGTAATCTTAAGTTATACCAATAGCACAACATTTTGAACAAAACACTGCACCCCACACACACACACAAACAAAATCTACAATACAAAATCTATGTTTTGCATTAAATTTTTATTTTGCCATTATTCTTACGGTGTGACTTGTTTATTGCTAATCTTTCCAGTTGTGTTTTAATGTTATGGACTTTTTTCAGTTTA
This sequence comes from Hemibagrus guttatus, assembly GCA_033459395.1. Classification (NCBI taxonomy): domain Eukaryota; kingdom Metazoa; phylum Chordata; class Actinopteri; order Siluriformes; family Bagridae; genus Hemibagrus; species Hemibagrus guttatus. The sequence goes on along the minus strand of JAUCMX010000017.1, from coordinate 8,471,694 downwards.
ATAGTTACAAATAGTTAGAGTTTCTAAGATCTGTTCCTGTGTAATATATATATATATATGTATATATATATATATATATATATATATATATATATATATATATATATATATATATATATATATATACAAAGATTTTGCAAAGTTGTCTAACAGTTCAGGTATTTAAGCCTTAATTAACACTTTGCTTTAAATATTACAATCTCCTGTACTGACACAGCTATGGCTGATTGACAGAAATTCTTATTATAGTCTAATATATGAGGGGCATAAAAAGAAAACTTTAGTTTAAAAGAGTTGAAGACTGGAAAAATCTGATGAAGCATGATTTTTGCTGAGGCACATGAATGGTAGGATCAGAATTTGGCATGAATCCATGGACCCAACCTGCCTTGTGGTGAAATAGTGTGGGGGATGTTTTTTGGCACAATTTGGACTCATTAATGCTAATCATTGCTTGAATTCCACAGTCGGTTTGAGAATTGTTGCTGACATTCCTTAATAGCTACAATTTACTCATCCTATAATGACTACTTCCAGCTTTATAATGCACCATGTCACAAAGCAAGTCATCCCAAACTGGTTTAGTGCTCTTCTCAGCCACCAGATCTGAATCCAATAGAGCACCTTTGGGATGTGGTAGAACGGGAGATTCACAGGTTGAAAGTGCAAAAAATCTGCAGGAGTTGAGTGATGCAATCATGTCAACATTGACCAGAATCTCAAAGGAATGTTTTCAGCATTCAGAATCAATGTTATGAAAGCAAAGGGAGGCCCTGCCCAGTGTTTATATATATATAATGTTCCTAATAAAGTGCTCAATTAGTGTACATTTGTCTCAGCTGCCAACATGGGAATGGGCAGGGTTAAAAAATTGTACTGCCACAAAAGTGACAGGAGCAAAAGTGGAGGGTTTTTTCATGTGGGTGAAAGCAAAGAAAGGACATGTCACAGCATTAGTAACTGCTTTAACCTGGTTAGGGTTAAAGTTGTTTAAATTACATTTATTTTTCATTAAAAAAAAACAGTAAAGTGTGTCAGAAAATATCACATCACAGGCAGGTGCAAATAGAGAAACCTGGAGGAGTGTGTAGAACTGGGAAGACATTTTGTAGAAGCAGGCAGGCTTGGTCAGAATTCATTAGGGAAAAGGTGGATCAAAGTCAAAGCACCAAGATTAGGAAAATACAGTGCATTATCCGGTTCTTTTGATGTGTGTCTTTCTGAACAGTCAACAGTAGCAGCCTAAATATACACTCTCCGAGTTTCTAGGGATTTTGTCCCATTCGGCCTTCCATAGGATATCCTAGTGCGTGTGTTGGGGGGGGATAGTCACCTGACGAGCGGAATAACAATCTCAAGCATAAACTAGAGGTAAATTCACGCAACATGAGCAAAAACGAGCTGTCAAAACACATAAGATTGTGACTTATTAGACAACGAATTTACTGTAAATGGAGATTTAGAAAGATTACAGTAAGTAGGAAAGAATATCTCATTAACATATCTGTTCTCACAGGGGCGTAACCACATTTCCGGTCATCTACTCATGGTCTTAGTGGTGTTTAACAGACTGTCCTCATTTTTAACAGGTTCAGCAAAGCTGTTCAGAACTTAAACCGAAAAGGTGAGGTTTATTCTTCTTTTGATGGTAAGTGAATTGCTCTGGGTGAAAGGGGAATTAGGTCGCTCAACGTTAATACCTGTTTCTAGCTTGTCTGCCATTTTGTTTCTTTGGGCTGGGTTAGCTCTGCTAAGTTTGGCTAAGTTTGGGAGGTTGCTCGGCTTCCGTTAGTTTCTTATTTAGGTAAACTAGTTGAAAGAAATTAAAATTGTCTAGCAAATAAGCCAGCACTAGATATTCTGGTACATAACATTAACGTTATTTTACATTTACGGCATTTGGCAGACGCTCTTCTCCAGAGCAACGTACAAAAGTGCTTTAGTTCTCAGTCAATCAATACATTAACAGCGGTTCAATAGGACACAAACTTGGGATACCATTAGCCTAAACTGACTTGGATTTATTTATTTATTTATTTTTTAAACTTTGCAACATTATTTTCATTATAGTTAGTTCGACGACGAATCTGGGAGACCTCTCTCATGTTCTCGGTTATCAGGTAATATTAGCATGCAATGACAGTACATTTACTGGTAAGACTGTGTAAACGTCAATACTCAGAATCTTTAGTAAAAAAAAAACTAGTCAGCTAGATAGACTGATTTGAACTAATATGTATATATATGTGTGTTGTTACTAAGCAAAAATGGTAAACTCGCAGGAAAGCTAGTTTCTTAACTTGCGGTCTAAACAACTTTAAATGCGTGTTGTTGTAAGGAAACAAATACAACCTGGTTAGCGAGCTATCTACTTAACTCGAGTTTTGTCCTCCTTAACTAGCAAACGAAACAATATTACTGGCCGTATTGCAGCAGTGAAAACAACATCGAAAACGATGTGGGAGACACCGAGCTACACTCTGATCGTCCTTCTCATGTGTCTCATGAAGGCTGGAGAAGTCCGAGGTACAATCCGCTTTAATTCATTATTATAGATTCATTTCATCATTTGTTATCCATAGCTTATGTGATCGCGAGTTTTCACTTTAAAGGTTGATCTAAAAACAATTCCACTAGTACAAATCATCTGGAAAATGTGATTATATATATATATATATATATATATATATCAGGCATAACATTAACATTCTGAGCACTGACAGGTGAAGTGAATAACACTGATGATCTCCTCATCATGGCACCTGTTAGTCAGTGGGATATATCAGGGAGCAAGTGAACATTTTGTCCACAAAGTTGATGTGTTAAAAGCAGGAAAAATGGGCATGCGTAAGGATTTGAGCGAGTTTGACAATTTGATGGCTAGATGACTGGATCAGAGCATCTCCAAAACTGCAGCTGCTTGTGCGGTGTTCTCGGTCTGCAGTGGTCAGTATCTATCAAAAGTGGTCCAAGGAAGGGGCAGTGGAAGGAACAGTCCAACAGAAGGAACATGGGCGGCCAAGGCTTATTGATACACATGGGGAGCTACTGTTGCTCAAATTGCTGAAGAATATCTGATAGAAAGGTGTGGGAGGCATTGGTGGCTCAGTGGTAGGTTACTCGCCTATCATGCGGAAGGCCCGGGTTCGATTCCAGCCAATGCCTCAACCCCAGCCACTGGATGCAGTGCCAGTCCCAAGCCCGGAAAAATGGGAGGGTTGCGTCAGGAAGGGCATCCGGCGTAAAACATTTGCCAAGTTGTTGTGCGGACTAGTTGACCCGAACAGGGAGCAGCCGAAAGCAACTTCTTCAATCTGATAGAAAGGTGTCAGAATACACAGTGCATGATGGGTCAGGGCTGTTTTGGCAACAAAAGGGAGACCAAGACAATATTAGACAGGTGGTCATAATGTTATCTCTGATTGTTGTGTGTATATATTGTATGGTATAAGCAGAAGTTTATGTGGCTGCGAAAACCTGTTCGGAAAAAATGCTTCCGTGATCACATGCAGAGTTGCCATTGTTTTGCAGGGGAAATAGCTTAGTAATACACAGTCAGTTGACCGAAGCAACAAGATGATGTCATGGACCAATATGAATCACCCTGATGACTTACAAAACAGTTCTCCCAAAGAAGAATGATTTTCTGAAATGGTGCAGAACTGAATAGGATAACTATTTACACATGAGTAATGTAATATTTACAAATGAATCTATACAACAGAAATGGTTATGGACTATCTTGCTTTGGTTATATGTTAAAAAAACAAACAAACAAAAAAAAAAAAAAAAAAAAATATATATATATATATATATATAATTATATATAAATAAATAACGTAGCCATGAAGAGCAAAAGGTGTGTAGTTGGGGCACACAGTGTGATTGGTCATTAGGAGTGTAGGATAGTGGTATCTTAAAATCTCTATACTGATTACATTCTTTTGCCTATTACAGTCTTTTCAAAGACATTCCCCACAACGCCCTTGTCTCGTGACTGATTTATTCTTGTCTAAGGTATCTTAGGCAGATACTTTTACAGAGAGGGGAAGATAAACACCCTTTCAGAAAAAACATAATGCCAAGAATCGTAGTTAAAAAATGCTTGTGCAGTGAATTAGTGAAGTTTGTTGCACAGTACTATGCACTAATCCACCAAGGCAAATTTCTTGTACACTTAAAACCCACATTTTTTTATTCAATCAAGTAGATACATGGGTCTAGTGTATTGTATATATTGCTTTGATGAACCACCTTCATAGAAATGTATTTAATGATGACTGACTCATGTGCAGCTCACAATGCTAGTTAGCGGATAGTGGTAGTAATGGCCATTTCAAAGAAAAAAAAAAAATTGGCACTGAGAGGTGGGTTCAAGGAGTTTAAAAAAAACAACTGTTTTGTACTTGACTAATCTCAACTGATGCACCTTTAAATTCTTGATGATAATGCAGCTTCTGGAATAAACATTTCAGTTTATTGTCTTTAGGATAGAAACTATGATTAATTCTTTTCTTTTTTCTTGCTAGATACACTCACACCATTGCAATATGGAGTTACTAATTGCATATTTATATACTGATTTGTTTCAACTGTGCTAATATTGTACTGATATTTACATTTCTTTATCTGTTATTTTCTCAGCACAATGTAAGAGACCCTTTATTGGAGAAAACAGGATTCTCACTGAAGATTCAGGCCAATCTACCTACCCTGAGGGATTTACACTAACATACAAATGTTCCACTGGTTACCGGCCTGTGCAGGCTGGAGGTCTCAAGTCAATCACCTGCAGAGGAGAACAGTGGTCCGAACTACAACTTCAGTGCCAATGTAATGTGGCATTCTTAGTGGTGGTGGAGGTTTAATTGTTTATATTTGTACTGTTAATGGTATGAACATTAAGACATGAATATATATATATTTTTAGTAAAGTCCTGTGGAAGTCTGGGTGAGTTGGCCAATGGAAAGTATTTAACTCCAAATGGAATTCTGTTTGGTGCAACAGCCACCGCACAATGTAACGACGGGTTTGTAAAGCTGCCTTTTTTGTTTGTTTTTTTTTTTTTTTTTACTTAGTCTTTGTTTAAACGTATTCATGCAAATGCACAAAACATGTTTTTGTTCATTACATTTTACATACCGTCTCTGTTTGTAGGTTTGTTGTTGTTGGAGAGAAAAGTAGAAATTGTCGGGATGATGGATGGGATGGGAGAGACCCTGTGTGCGAAGGTAATGAATTTATGGTAACTTTGTGTTCAGTTGTAGTAGTTAATTTGTTTTTTGAAGAAACTTACGTTCTTTTTTTTGCTTCTCAGCGGTGAAATGTGAAAAACCACCCGATATACAAAATGGAATGTTTGATCCCGTGATAGATGTTTATGATTATGATGAGGGAGTCACATACGAGTGTAATAATGAATACACTCTTGTTGGAGAATCGACAATATCCTGTTCCAAAAACGGAACCTTTCCTCCTCCTCCTCAGTGTTTAAGTGAGTTATACAGAATTATATGTTAACATTTAAATTATATGTTGCCCCAAGTGATATTTAGGTTCTAATTTGGATGTTGTCGGAAGTAATTCTTAAAAAGTACTGATATTATAACCAATTCTGTGTTTTTGACTGTATTTGTAATTTTACATAATACTGGTTTACTAAAGGTCTTGTTTATTGCAGTTTTTGATTAGTATTATTATATTTTTAAAGTATTGTTGGAGCCTCTTTGTCATTAACATTTCTGTCTGGACTCTTTTTACAGTAATCAGCTGTGATGCACCTACAATTAAAAATGCTCATAGAATTGAAGGCAAAGCACCACCCTACAAATATAAAAATTTTGTCCGGTACAGGTGTAATCTAGGCTACACATTGAAAGGGTCAGACTCCCTGACATGTGACATAAACGGATGGAATCCACCTCCTCCAGAGTGCATTGGTATTGAATCATATTTCACTATGACACACTCACTGATTTAACAGGAAGGAATTGTGTAATTCTTATTTTGTTTATTGTCAGCAAGCAAATTTATTAACAGCATATAGTCATGGTGAATGCCTATTTAAAATGGACAAATTTTCATTGCAACAGTCTATATCAAGTTTATGTTTATACCAAATGGAGTGAAAAACTAAAATGCAGAAGACAACATAGGGTGCCACTCCTGTCAGCCAAGAACAGGAAGCTGGGCATAGACTCACTGAAACTGGATGGTTGAAGACTGGAACAATGACCATCACTGTGCCAATGATGACCTCAGATTCCTGCTCTTGGCTGACAGGAGTGGAACCTGATGTGGTTTTCTGCTATCACACACCTCAAGGTTTGATGGTTTGTGCATGCTGATGTGTTTTGTTTTGTTTTTTTTGCTCACTGTGGTTGTAAAAAGTGATTTAGTGACTACATTATTCCTGGTACCGACATTGATGCCATGATCATGCCCAAGCGGAAACTCTGATCCGTCATGTATAATTTCAAATTAATTGGCATTGTTCCAATACTTTTGGTCATCCAATCCATCTCTGAAGTGCCACCTTATGATGTATGATTTAAGTTGTTTATTTATTTATTTTGTTTTTAATTTCTTATTTGAAATAGAAGATAAAATAGCCCCAAAGCCAAGTCCAATCCCAGGTACCACTGCTCCCCCAAGTGAGAAAGGTAAGTTGTGTTTTCCAAATGAACCAACCCTAATAATGATCCTCATTGTTCTTGGATTTGTTAAATACCGAAGTTTTGTCTTTTATAGTCTGTGTATTATATATTTGTCTATTATAGTCTAAATAGAAAATCAGTTATGCAGTTTTGCCATTTTGAAAGCACCCTTTAAAAAAACAAATCACAGGGTGTTTATTAACTACACTTAACTAGATTGCTAACATATTTTATTATGTTATATATGTTAGTTTTTATGATTGTAGAAGACATGTTAATGATGCTTGGTTTTTGAAGTAATACCCTGTAATCTTTTATTCACAGTCGACTATAAGGTTGTTGTTGGGGTTGTGGTTGGAGTTGGGCTGCTTGGACTTGGAATCGTGGGTAAGTGTACATTGACTGAACAGCAATGTTTATACCTGGGAGGGGGGATTAAAAACCAAAAACAATTTCTAAATAAATAGTATGTATGTATGTGCAATATTTATTTATTTTTAATTGTTTTTGGAAAATAGCTCTATATGACATACAGACACTATGTGGGGAAATAAAATGCATACAATATTAATGCATTTAAGGTTAAAGTGCAAATTAGGGTTAGGAAAATGCAAACTATTTCGAATATCAGTACTGCCTGGGTGCAGTTTGACTGAAATGGGGGTAAAGTGAGGTTGATTGGGGTAGTGGTATATTATGTAAATAATAAATCACACAACAGGGGCATGCTGTTTTTGGGCTCTTTAACAAGAGGTGGTGTGAAGCAAGTGATGTGATGTGCAATTATGTTTTTTTTTTCCTCCTGAGTTTTCTTATAATAGTATGTCCCATTGTGTGTTATTCCTCTTATATACAACAGTCGTTCCCATACCTCCACAGCCTCCTTTTTATTGAATTGAAGAAAAAAAAAATCTGCTTGGCAGGTGACATAGAAACGGATGCATAGAAACGATGCATCTTAGAATGCGCGTCAGTATAAACCTGTGATTTACCTTACATCCAGCAATACTCTCAGATCTGCTGTCCTGTTTTAATTTCAAAACAATAAAATGCATAATTTGTAGTATATTTGTATTGTTTTCTGTTCTAAATTATGTTCTGTTTTACCTTTCAGGATTAGTGTTTTACCTTAAGAAAAGGTAAGTGCAGCACCCATTTCATTAAAGTGTATGAACACATTATTGACAAAAAAACGTTTGAGCTTGTTGTTTTTAAAAAAAACTAATGCAATTTGTCACATGTTCACAGCATGCTTACTGCTTGCAGCTTATGTTAACAAGAATGTCTTTTATGTTTATTTGCATGTAATTTTTTCCCCCCATGCTCCAGAAAGATTTAGTAACAGCAACTGGTCCTGTCATTCTCACCGGAAATATTAATATACTGATTCATTTTACTTGTGCACACATTATGGCTAGTAACCATACACAAAAACATAAGAGCGGTTTGTTTGTAAGGGTTTTCAGCAGTTGAGTCAATTGTTTTGGTCACTGTATACATTTGAATAATCTCCTTATTGATGCAGTTGTCTAGTCAGCTAATCAGGTGGCAGCAGCACAGTGCAAAAAACTGTGTAGACACAGGACAGCAGCTTCAGCTAACATTCACATCAGACATCACAATTGGGGAAAAATTGATTTTTGATCGTAGCATGGTTGTTGGTGCAATTTTTATTTTTTAGTTACAGTTGTACCCTTCCTTTGAGGCTTTACAGATACTGTGATTAGAGGTTGTAAGCAATAGGATTAAACCACGTAAAGTTTATCTTAATTTTTTTTTTAAATGGATAGTCAGGAAGATCTTCCCAACTTGTTGTACCACAGGTGCCAACAGATTGGGTCAAGGAATCATTTGCGCAAGTCTTTTAGATTTGTACTGAATTTGCAAATACCATTTGAAGCTCTCAATTTACCTGTCATAAGCACATACACAAAGAAATGAACGTCATGTAGTCACTTGCACACAGTTGACTGGAAAAATACCAGGTGAATTTCTTCTTCTCATTTTTGGCGAGTCTGTGCTCATGAGAGCCTCTGATTGATATGCGTTGATGTTTTTCTACTCATCATGATTGTAAAGAGTGTCTATAGGAGTTACTATATCCTTCCTGGCAGCTTGAACAGGTCTGGCTATTTTTCTCCAAACACTCTTATTTCAAAACTCTAGAGACTGTTGTGTGTATGTATGGAAATCCCAAGTGATCAGCAGATTCTGAAGTGCTCAAACCAGCCCATCTGGCACCATCAACCATGCCACGGTTAAAGTCACAGAGATCAAACGTTTCCTTCATTCACATGTTTGATAACTAGCTCTAGGGTTAGCGTTCCCGTTAAAGTGGTGGTTAGTGTGATGGTTAGTTTTACCAATGTTGTTGTTTTTTGTTTTTTTCCGTACAATTCACTGGAGGTTTAAATACCAAAGAATTAGGATAAGGTTTAAGAGACCAATGCTGAACTTTGGTTTCCAGAACTCTTTGGGGAATGGTGCCCACTAGAAATGAAGGGAGCACGTAACATCAGTGTCCTGGTAAGAAAATCAGATTCTCATATTCATTGAAATGAACTTGCTTAAATCATTAGAGCAGTGGTCTGAGAGGAACTTTATTTATAAAGTTATTTATTTATAAGGTTTTTTTTTCTTTAAATTGAACCTCATTCTTTACAAACTTTAGATACAAAGCTCTGCATTGGCTATGTATCTCTAGTTTTTTGTTTTTTCTTTTTGAATTTCACTACATAATATCTCCATATACGGTTTGGAGGGGAAAACAGAGAACCCATAGCAAGTCATTCTTAAGTTTTTTGCACGTGGGAACTAATTCTAAACAGAAGTTTATGAGTAAGTGCGGAAATTGAAGCACCTCGGACAACACGCACTCCACAGGATTGGGTTGAGGAATCATTCATGCAAGTCTTTGGATTGTTCCCATTACTGAGTCATACCCAATTTGCATAGAACTGAGAAGCTCTCCATTTACATGGTAGATGAACGATCATGCAGCTGCTTGCTAGTGTGAATGTTTCATGACTTGTAACTAACCTGATTTGCTAAGCTTGCTGTAAGAAATTTTAGCGTTTGAGTTCTCTAATTCTTGTAAACAAACCTTTCATGACCTGACTTCTGCTTTATGCGCCTGATCCTATCATCACCAAAAATTATACTGTATTTTGTATTCTTGCTTGTATGCTTTTTTAAAAAAAAAAAATTCCACTATGTCTTTTTTTTTAGAGCTTAGTCCAGGTGAAAACTGTCTGGTGTTCCCCTGCTTCCTGCTGGTCTGTATGTTTTCCTGCGGTGCTGATCTAGGAGTGATCAGAGCTCCTGTTTAATTTTTTTTTTCTTGAATTTGTGCCCTCCAGATTATGTTTGAAAGTGTACTCTGTTTTAAATCAAGACTTTCTCCTTTAGGACAGGGGCTCCAAATCATTTTAACAACAAACATGAATGTTAAAAGCAAAACCAGAGACACATCAGAAGTTCTAAAAGCTTCATTGACACTTTACCTCCACAATGGAAAGTGTAATGCCTTCACAGCCAAACTGTTGTTTGTTGTGGCCAATGGTTGGGGACCTCTGCTTTGACTACTGATTTGAGCTAGAACTATTTAATTTCTTTGAATTTATTATCTTGTCCTCTTAAAGTATTTCAGCATAGATCAAACAAACAAAAAGTGCACTGAATGGATTCAATGTACCAAACACTAAGCCAAATCAATTGGTATACTTTTTTAAATTCTGTCTTTAGCACTGCCTTGTGCATAATATTCTCTTGTAAGAGTCAACAGCACATCATGCAAACAGAGCAATTAAGGCTCTGTTCCTGTTTAGCATCGGACAAAATCTTTACCTATTGACTTGTGTTGCATGTGATGAAAGAAACAAGGAAATTATATTAAACAAGTCCCCTAACCAGAACGTCCTGATATCTCACATTTCTAATACAATGTTTTAATTTTTCTTCACATGCTCTCCAAACCCACACATGCAAAAATATATACATTACTGTTAACATGTGCTGGCTAGTTTGTGCTTGTTACATCTAAATCACATGAGTGATTATGCCACTTTAGCTTGGGTCCAAGCAGCAGTATGCTTCATCAATAAATATGACTTGTAGCTTCGACGTACACTCTATAAACAATTCTTATCAGCAGTCGAGATCTGCTAAGTAAAATTTCAAACAAAACCCAACTTGCTATTAGCAAGTGATCTCCCTGACTATAATTTAATAGTCTTTGAAATCTTTTATAATATTTATAAGATTAAAGAATTGACTGTTACTAGAAAATACATGGAGGAAAAGGTAATCCATTTGTGTTCTGTGTTTGACTTTTTAATATTTTGTAAATACTTAAAATATCCAAAGCCTTAATTTAACCCATATGAAACTCAATCATATTGTTGTTCTTTTTTTTTTTAAGCTGGTATCATTTGTAATTAGATTTTCTTTTCCTTTTTTTTTATTTTATTTTAATGTGTTCATTTAGTATTGATGAGCATAGCGTTGAAACTAGCACAATGATTCTAGATTTATGTGCTAGTCAAAATATCTTGTGATTTTAATGTTTTTGATTATCTGCAAGAATTTTGTCTTGTAATTTATTCTTAAGTAGTTACGGAGTGTCTTGTCTTTAGAGTTTTTAGATATCCTGGTTTGGAGAGAAATGCAATCTCACTGGTGTAAAAAACAAAAAGAAAGCCATGAAATACGATAGACATATGATGTTGCTTTTCTTTAGTATCTGGTAAATTGTCCACACTAAAAAGCCACTAAGAGACTCCACTCCAGCATCGCTCTAATGTTTCTTGATTGACCCCTTTATTGGAAACCAGCAGAATTGAAGAACAAGAATTAAAGCAATCCATGCAACTGCATTTGCATCTGAGTGAAAAGCCTGAAGATTTTCATCGAGTTCCTGTCAGAAGTGAATGCAGTTCCACTGAAATGCAGTTACTGCCAAATCACACAAATTGTGGTTATAATCAGAAGAGCTTTTTATAGTTTCTTATAGGTTTTAAATGAAAGAAAACCCATTCTTTCACCACCGAAACTGAATTTCATATCCAGCCCCCTGAGTCTCTGAGGAATCTACAGAATTATTAGTATTTTCATCAAATTCTAGACAAAAACTTTATCATTTGTGTGATATGGTGGACTAAATTTAATAAACTTAATAGGCATTGTAACCTCCCACTTAAAATTCAACCACAGTCAGAAGTGATCATTATGTATTGCAGGCTACATGTAATAAGGCTTTTTAAATATCCAGTACTGAATTTGTTCTTTTCTCACTTGTTTTATTCAAATGTACATGGAGCGAGCTAAAATTGTATTCAAATATATTGTTGCAGGCATGCAATTGTAACCCAATAAATTGTACTTGTCTTTATTACTATTTTTTATGTTCAATTCATATGAATGAGGATGTGGTTTGCTTTAAATGTTTATTCAGATACATTTCCCTAGTACTACATTCTTGATTTGGTTCAGGTTTTTCTATAGATGGCCTTCTGTCTGTCAAACTTCCCATGATATATAAAGCAGCTCCAAACCTATGATACTGCTAGTACCATCAGAAATAAAGTACTAAACTCTGCCTTCCTTTGGAAATGGGGTGGTTCACCAATGGGCTTATTCTTGTGTACCTTTAATCTGCATCTTTCCTTTGCATTGTGGATATATTGCATTGGTTAACATGATTTTAAAGGTACAAAAATGGACCATAATTCATTTTTAAAGTCAAGCTGTAAATGTTTCTACTTGAGTATGATATGGATTTTCATCTTAATTGATGGTTAAATTGCAAATAATCATAAAGCCAATACGATTAGTAGAAGAGTGTGTTTAAATCCCAGGACTTTGATCTTGGGGGAAAAAACATGCTAGAATTCTGTCTTAGTTATAATCCACTTATCAGCTAAATGAATAGGTGTAAATGAACAACATTAAAAATGACCTTCCAGTCATTTTAGATGTGTTGTTGGTTAAAATATACAGATGAGCACATTTGTTTAGTATTTTGAGTTAGATGAAGGTCAGATAATATCTGAAGTTTTTCCCATAACATCCCCCCCCCCATTGTTGCTCCAAACAAAATAGACCAAATTCATTTATAAATATATTTCATCAGCATACTTCCTTTGACCATGTAGCACTTCAAATAGCACAAACATACATACAACCTTTAAATTATTGCCAAGTGTTCATTAAATATTACACATCCCACAGTTATGAAATACAGATGAGGCAACAACAAGGGTTACCATGGGAATATTCTTAAGCAAAAACTCTTTATAAAATGCAAAAAAAAAAAAATCCAATTGTTTTTATATGGTATTGTAATGAAATCAATTCTTGATTTATACAACTTCAACTTCATTTTCTTACACTTAAATGTGATTAACATTGTAATTTTACTTTAAGAATTTAATTTTAAGAAAACAAAATCCATAAGCTAAAGTTGTATAAATTGTATTCATTACTATATTGTATAAAATCTGACTTTTTTAATGACTAATGTTTGCTAGTAACTTTAGCACTGAACAGTAAAGAACAAATTTGTAAACATTTGGGCAACAGTTCTTTCTTCTTGGCATTTAAACCTCTATTAACCACAAGTGAGTGGCAAAAGACATGTGGTGGTCAGATTTGCTTAAAATCAAGAATGTGGAGGGCCTGAGCACTAATGCTTTGTATCGCCACTTTAAAGTGTGGCGATAAAACTTTAAAAGTTTAAATTGGTGAATATTGCGGTTTAGTCCACAGCATTGTTGATTTCTCTAATCTGAGTGGTCAGTAGTATCGGCTGCAAGGCAAGTCACAGGCTTACATTAATGAACAAATTATTGTTTCTATAAATGACAATGAAAGATTTATTTAGCTGCTCTGGAAGGAGTCTCCAGGGTCAGTGCTCTGTAGAAAGCAGAGGTTAACCTGGACCTCTGTGTTCAGAATGGAGCACTTGAGGCAAACCACATGCAATAGTAACATTGAGAAGGGGGGAAAAAAAAGGGACTTCTGTATTCTAATAAAAATGATTTGCATTAACAAACCGCTGTGGTACAAGGGGAATACAATGTTTTGTGATGTGCCATTAAATAAGTAACCAAACCGTTATATGGGTAACGCATCCCACTATCCCACAATTGTTTACTTTCCTATATCTGCACACTCCTGCTACAACTCAGGGATGTGCGAGAATGTGAGATTTAGGGAAGCTTTAGCATTACAGATATTAATGACTAAACCCCAGGCTTTGGTATTAAAAGACATTTCTGTAGTACTAAAAAATAGAAAAACTGTTCAAAGGCTCTTCAGTAGTACATTTGGCATATGGCATTTTGGCAAGTATTTACATCTCCATCACATACACATAACATGTTTATCATTGTATGTATAAGACACTCAATGTCAGAAAGGCAATCGAAGATTATTGAGAAAACAGCCATCTTGTGTGTGTGCACTATTTGTGCAATGAATACTTAATGAGAAGTATTGTTGCTTCAGAATATATTACATCATAAGGGAAATTACATTTTTGTGAAATAAGTGTCAGCAAAACCATAAACTGTACCTGAAACAGCACAAGGCTGTAGTGCTGACAACAGGATCAACACATTGCACAGTGAGCGAGCTCTAAAAATGTGGAACTTCTGGAATGAAAACGGGTTTCTAATCGAGGTCAGCACAATCAAAATCAAAATGAAACCCGGAAGGCATACTTGTGCTTTGAATTACTCGTTCTGAGGCACTGAAATGCTCGGGCCTTTAGGATCGTCAAAGCGGTCCATGGTGCACAGCTGCATAAGCATGTGCAAGCCGTAGGTGAGGATTAAAACCAAGAGCAGAGATGTGAGCAGCCCCATCCAAATTCCCGGCGTGAAGAAACTGGCACAGTCGCTGGCATACGAGAAATTTCCAGTCACGTTGAAGCCCTGGATCTGGTTCAAAAAGGACATTGATTACTTAAATGGGAGGTTTTTAAGTTGAGTAAAGGATTTCTATGGAGAAAAGCTTTTCAAATCTGCTAAATCTTTGTATGAAGAAATTCAATCATTAACTTCAGCTCATTATTGGCAGTAATTTAAGCAATAAATTGCAAAACACTGAAGAAAAACAAAAACAAAACATGCAGGGATTGTTCAGTACTTATCAAAAGAGGCATTTTGACCAAAGCTTAAACACCAGGAACAAAACCTACGTGCACATTTTGATAAAATAAACTCATCGCAGGTTAGTGGATTTTCTAGGCCCTGACCTGGGACAGCAGGGCTACAAACACTAACGTACAGATGTGCTGGTGAATTTGGTCATCAAATGAAAGAGTTGATAGTATTAAATTAAGGATCACTTTATCTGTTCAGAAGAAATCTGAATCTAATCTCCAGATTCACTCGTTTTATTTTTTGCTTTTCCTAGTTTAGCATTACAATAAAAACGGGTCTGCATTACAATAAAAAAATGGGTGTGTTGTTGTAGCGTAACTGAGTGTCCAGCACATTACTGCATTTTTTTGAGTGCTTTATTTTTTCCCCCTGAAGGAAAAAGTGAAAACAGATTTATTGGTATACAGATTTATTTTATTAGCATAATCCAACTATTCATATATTCATCAATTCAGGGTCCAGGGATGTCCAAGAATCTATCATCTTTTTATTTTTTTTGTTAAAACAATATAAATGAAAATCCCCCGTTGTTATATTTGGTATTCCTGTAGTTAGAGGCGAGTTTTATTGCTCATTTGAATTGAATAGTTTTAATCCGGTCTTCACTTTATGGAAGTTCTGTTGGTGGAAGGGATAACAAGCTCCATGAATCCAAAAAGTAACTATTTGTATAATGAGCTTCAGCTTCAATTCAAATGAGCAATAAAACTCGCCTCTAACTACAGGAATACCAAATATAACAACGGGGGATTTTCATTTATATTGTTTTAACAAAAAAATTAAAAAGATGATAGATTCTTGGACATCCCTGGACCCTGGATTGAGACCCAAGGATTTAAAGTATGACAGAAAGTGTAGGAAGGTAGGGGATGAGTCCCGATCATGTGATGTGAGCTCTACCATGCAATTTTTCAAATCTGTGTGCATCTTGATTACAATATGAAGCTATGCCTGGAACATCTAAGGGTTAGTAAGACATGGTACCTGGAAGTCAGTGAAGAGGAGTCTCCAGCGGGTGGCGTTGTCGGTCACAGCACGTGGCACCAGTAGTGGGCTCTGAACATTGCTCACTTTCTGACAGTGGAAGGAATACTCAGCAGGAGAATAGATTCCACGGCTGGCATTGAAGATGGCCGTCTGGCCGTCATAGTTCAGCTGCACCTGCTCCATGACCGTCCAGTTACGAGCCGACACGGGGAAGAAGATCTTGTGCATGAAGAAGCTGGAGGTTGAACCAGAGATATTTTGCTACTATGTATGCTTTAATTTGCCTCACAAACAAATGTTTAACCAATAACATACCGTAGTATACCAGAAAACAACTTAGATACTCACATAACCTGGAAGGATTTAAAATTCAGGACATTTTGGTAATTCAGGACAAGTCTGGAACACAAAGTCACAGATCACCATTTAAATGTTTAGTTGCAAAACAAATGAAAAATGATAATATTCATATAATATTCATGTCTTCTAGATCAAATGCTCACATGGATAAGGTCTCATTACAGAAAGAACCATTTAGAGAGACTGAGCCATTGAAAGTAAGAGAGCCCAAATCAAAAAATTGTCCCATGTCGTAGCTGACATTTAGTTGATTGGCCCAGAGCAGGATACAAAGATTTCCTTCAGTATTGTTGAAAGCCAGTGGAGGTTTGACAGCCGGTTGGGGTGGCGCCTGCAGCAGCGAGCGTCCTGCTAATTCCCAAGCCACGGATGTGTCCTGAATCACCTACGGATGAGGCAAGATGGTGTGAATTTTAAACAGGGAGGTAACTCCTGTACGACTTTTACTCTATAAGGATTTATGTTGTTACTCAGACTGGGAAAAAAAAAAAAACAATGCGATATGGCACAGTGAAGATTTCATTATCATTTATTTTTATTTTATTATTATACTGTAGATTTATACTTTCTAAGAGCTGCTGCTCTCACCATAAAAGATTGTCTTGGGTTCATCCCAGGACTCTCAGTCACAACATCCTTTCAACACACACTACTGTTTACACTACTTTATAATGCTCTCTTTAGAGGGGTTTGAGTAATGATTGATTCAACTAGAGTCAGTCAGGAGACAATGTATTCCTTTTTGAGGTTCCTCAGCCTTGCTAATAACTGAGCTAGGCCTTATTTATCAAGCTGGAAATGAGCATATATATATATATATATATATATATATATATATATATATATATATATATATATATATATATATATATATATATATATATATATATATATATACATACATACATACATATATATACATATATACATACACACACACAGTGGGGCAAAAAAGTATTTAGTCAGCCACCAATTGTGCAAGTTCTCCCACTTAAAAAGATGAGAGAGGCCTGTAATTTTCATCATAGGTACACTTCAACTATGAGAGACAGAATGAGAAAAAAAAATCCAGAAAATCACATTGTCTGATTTTTAAAGAATTTATTTGCAAATTATGGTGGAAAATAAGTATTTGGTCAATAACAAAAGTTCATCTCAATACTTTGTTATATACCCTTTGTTGGCAATGACAGAGGTCAAACGTTTTCTGTAAGTCGCCACAAGGTTTTTACACACTGTTGCTGGTAGTTTGGTCCATTCCTCCATGCAGGTCTCCTCTAGAGCAGTGATGTTTTGGGACTGTTGCTGGGCAACACGGATTTTCAACTCCCTCCAAAGATTTTCTATGGGGTTGAGATCTGGAGACTGGCTAGGCCGCTCCAGGACCTTGAAATGCTTCTTACGAAGCCACTCCTTCGTTGCCCGGGCGGTGTGTTTGGGATCATTGTCATGCTGAAAGACCCAGCCACATTTCATCTTCAATGCCCTTGCTGATGGAAGGAGGTTTTTACTCAAAATCTCACAATACATGGCCCCATTCATTCTTTCCTTTACATGGATCAGTCGTCTTGGTCCCTTTGCAGAAAAACAGCCCCAAAGCATGATGTTTCCACCCCCATGCTTCACAGTAGGTATGGTGTTCTTTGGATGCAACTCAGCATTCTTTCTCCTCCAAACACGACAAGTTGAGTTTTTATCAAAAAAAGTTTTATTTTGGTTTCATCTGACCATATGACATTCTCCCAATCCTCTTCTGGATCATCCAAATGCTCTCTAGCAAACTTCAGACAGGCCCGGACATGTACTGGCTTAAGCAGGGGGACATGTCTGGCACTGCAGGATTTGAGTCCCTGGCGGCGTAGTGTGTTACTGATGGTAGCCTTTGTTACTTTGGTCCCAGCTCTCTGCAGGTCATTCACTAGGTCCCCCGTGTGGTTCTGGGATTTTTGCTCACCGTTCTTGTGATCATTTTGACCCCACGGGGTGAGATCTTGCGTGGAGCCCCAGATCGAGGGAGATTATCAGTGGTCTTGTATGTCTTCCATTTTCTAATAATTGCTCCCACAGTTGATTTCTTCACACCAAGCTGCTTACCTATTGCAGATTCAGTCTTCCCAGCCTGGTGCAGGTCTACAATTTTGTTTCTGGTGTCCTTTGACAGCTCTTTGGTCTTGGCCATAGTGGAGTTTGGAGTCTGACTGTTTGAGGTTGTGGACAGGTGCCTTTTATACTGATAACGAGTTCAAACAGGTGCCATTAATACAGGTAACAAGTGGAGGACAGAGGAGCCTCTTAAAGAAGAAGTTACAGGTCTGTGAGAGCCAGAAATCTTGCTTTTTTGTAGGTGACCAAATACTTATTTTCCACCATAATTTGCAAATAAATTCTTTAAAAATCAGACAATGTGATTTTCTGGATTTGTTTTCTCATTCTGTCTCTCATAGTTGAAGTGTACCTATGATGAAAATTACAGGACTCTCTCATCTTTTTAAGTGGGAGAACTTGCACAATTGGTGGCTGACTAAATACTTTTTTGCCCCACTGTATATATATATATATATATATATATATATATGCAAATCATTAGCATGAGTGTTTACACAAGAGATCCGGTATTCATGATCATATTAATCTGTAATATACCAAAATGCTTGTTCACTAAAAAAAAAAAAAAAAAGCACACATCCTCATGCTTGTTCACTATGACAGGGGCAAAGAATATTAAAGACAATTTGATGAAAAACAATCGATTCATTATTTATATTAATGTCATTATGCAGAACACAAAAAAGTAAAGAAAGTGAGCCAACACCAACCCATAAAAATAAAATAACTGTGATAATTTTCACTTTATCAAGTATGATCTGTCTCTCAACTGTGTGTCTTACATGAGAAGGTCTCAGGGCGGTGTAAACAGCGGTGTAAGGCACACCCTGAGCTCGCAGTGTAGTCAGGACATATCCAATGGTCTCATCTACCAATAGAGGGCAATTAGTAACTACACACAAATTACACATGTAAAAAATAAATAAATAAATAGAAAGATGATAACTCACCATTTTTCCTAAGAAGCTCTTTTGTTTGGGCCCTGTCAAACAGAGCAAAACAGAATAAATCATCTATATAGAAGCTGCACTTCTACATATTTTTATGGATGGATGGATCCACAGACTTTTTTGTTCCTCAATAGTTTTTGGCTTGGGGACGTTTTATATCTTCACAGGGTAAACAACAACTCTTCACATAAAATGCTCAACACATAATATCCCAGATAACTAACTGAAGCTATGTTCACACATACAGTGATTTTAATTGCTGCAAGTCTGACGTTGCCAGGAGGCGTTCCTACTACTGGTTGCCGTAGTAATAACATTTATTGGTGGGTGGCACAACTAGTGTTCCACTTCACAATAAATCAGTTTTCTTGATGCTAAAATAAAATATTTTTTAGGTTGTTGGTGTTTGTGTATTAATTGAGCATCTGCATCATGCCATACAAAATGAAGGAGAAGCAGTGTGTGCTCTTTGCCACGGACCATGTGCGCTCTACGGTCTTCAGCATTAAAGCTAACGGACAAAAATCTCTTGTGAAATGTTGTACTTTACCCAGTGGTGTATGCGAGCCTAATGACCAGTAGCGAAGGCTGAGCTGTGTTCAGCTGAAGCTGGCTGAGTTCTGACGGTGCAATGTGGAGTGCTGGAACTGCGAGCTCTTGCTGGAAGATTTTCTCCACCGAGTCAGCTGCAGTCCAGGCCAGAGCTGGCAACACCATGGGAGTGGATGCCTGCAATGCTGACTGGAATGCGAACAAAAACAAGCAAAAAATTCCACTTAGCCTCCTAAAAGATTGTGGGTGGAGTTGCTTATATAGTGTTAATGACAAGATTTTTCATTTGCATGACAGTAACTATAATATACCACCAACATTGATCCTATACTATATGACCATACTCCTAAATGTATCTAAATATGATTTATGTTTACATTAAACAATGTAATTTATAAATTTAGAATTGCTATTTTATTGCGATTATAATTGCAATATGTTGCAATTTTATTTATAATTGCTATTTTATTGAAAATGGGAGACCTGACCCTGTTAACAATTTTGAATTAATAATTAACAAGCCTTTAAGAAACTTTTAGGATCAATACTAAATGCCGGTTAAACGACATGTTTTTAAACACATTTAGAGATGGAATAAAGTTCATCCTCACCTCCAAGTTTACGAAGGCACTGTCTTCCTTGTTGCCGTACACACCACCATATGCTGTGAAATCATCCATGCTTAACTATGCAAAGGAGTGGAAGAAATGTATTAAAAACATGTTAAATGGGTTAATAAAAATAGCAGGATGTGCAAGACCACTGTCTGCATTCTGCACCTAAAGCTATACTATATGAACAATTACATATATTAGATACATTTTTAATTATGATGTTATAGAAAATTAATCTACACCTTTTGACCAATCAGATTTGAGAATTCAACACTGCTGTGGTACAAAAAAAAAAAAAAAATGGACCTAACTTAAATTCTTCCATTGTTATGTAATGCTCTCAGTTGTTATAGTCCAGTTCCTCTAAGAAAAGAAAAGATGTGACAAGTCTGATGTGTCCTAAGGAAGCTCTAAGAGGAAGTGAGACTGTGGCTCAGCATCACACTACACTGAGTGAAGCAGCCAGAGTTGAGTCAGGATCACTCTTCTCACCTCGTCCTGTAAAAACAGCAGCACGTTCCTTGGCGAAGTTGTCACAGCTGATTTTAGATAGGATGCCAACTTCGCACCTGAGACAATCTCGCCAGCTGATGGTTCAAGCGGGGTTGGCAAAGTGTACCTGCAGAAAACAGCAGAGCTTAGATGAGACCTGTGCCAATGTAACTTTCATTTCAAAGGTGATCAATATAGCATGCTAACATTATTGCATTAAATTATGATACAAGGAGTAGAGCTTTCTTATAGTCACCATATTTGGCTTACATACTATGATATAAGGAAAAGCCTGTTGAGAATGTGCATTTGGTAGGATTTTGGATTTCTACCATACAAAAGCAGTTTGAGAAGACCTTGAATGTCACCATGGGGTAGCTCATGGAAACTGGTTGTTGAGTCCAGGCCCAGGTAGACTTAACAACAAATAACTTGTTTTCATTCATTCATTAGCACTTTATCCTCCACTCTCTCACCGCACACAATACAGCTCACCCTCCCTAGTTAGTAGATAACATGATTTTTCAGAGACATTTGAAGCCAGCTATCTGCATCTGTTCAAACTGGACATCAATGGACAAAGTAATGCCCTCTAAGGGAAAACAATATATAAATAATAATAATAAATAATCTATTGTTGTGGGCCACTTTTGCTCTGGATATCTTTCCTAAATATTGTATTAATTCATTTTTACATGATTATTTATGTTGTAGATAGACTTTGACATAACATCATGATATATTTTAAGTATCACTGTTCCTGTCAGGTGTGATGCTTTTATCAAACCTTTTATAATCCAATGCAAATAGTCAGTGACTGGACATTAACAACTACTTTTGTTCAGTTGTTTCACTGACCCCTCTTTTTCTTCATGATGCTTTTTTGTCCCTTTGTTGGTTTGTTATTGTTTGTTAACGATTATCGTGATACATTTCGCGATTATATGTCTTTACATAATGTGATGGAATTGGTTTGATTGATTGTTTTATTTAGGTCATGTGTGACTAATAATGCCAACTAATGTCAGGCTACAACAATAAAGAAAATGTTAGGTAAAAGATAATGGCACACAAGTAAGTTAGTTATTATTACATAGCTTTGTGTAGCTCAGAAGAATATACACGCTTTAGTATTTAGCATGGACACAATCTGACTTTTCCAAGACAATACAGTTAAGTTCTCAGACAATAATGAATACACATATAGTGAAGACAGATGTGAGCCAGTAAACCTTAGCTAGTTATTAGTTTAAAGTTGGTAGCTAATAAAAAAAAGTCATGTTTAAGCCTCTGTGGTTGCTAATGTTGGCAGATCAAATTAGCCCAGGATGTAAAACCCGTTCAAAGAAGATTAAAGTAAACATTAAAAATACAGAACGTACCCATCACTGGTCCACATGATTAAAGGCACTTGTGCTCTGCAGGTACATAATAAAGAAAATACAAATAAAACTGCAAACTTCGCCATTACTGAGGCACATCCAGACCGACTACTAACTTCCGCCATCCTCACATCAAGTCACGTGAAAGCTATAACCCACACCGGGGTGTGATCTTAAATCGCTGTGACAACTTGTGCACTTTTTAGGGCAGATGAGTCATTTGTGTCATACGCTATATAGTGCGCCTATAAAGGGAGTAGGGTTCTATTTGGGATTGACAGAGACTGTCACATGAGCGTCTGCTGAGTCGAGTGTATGATCAACTGTGAGGCTGCAGTCTGTCTGGAAAACTTACACCGATCAGGTATAATATTATGACCACCTGACTAATATTGTGTTGGTCCCCCTTTTGCTGCCAAAACAGCCCTGACCCGTCGAGGCATAGACTCCACTAGATCCTTGAAGGTGTGCTGTGGTATCTGGCACGAAGATGTTAGCAGCAGATAATTTAAGTCCTGTAAGTTGAGATGTGGGGCCTCCAAGGGCCACACAAAAGACTTTAAGGGCTTAAAGGATACTTTTGATAGATACTGACCACTGCAGACCGGGAACATCCCAAAAGAGTTGCAGTTTTGGAGATGCTCTGATCCAGTGGTCTAGCCATCACAATTTGCCCTTTGTCAAACTCGCTCAAATCCTTACACTTGCCTATTTTTCCTGCTTCTAACACATCAAATTTGAGGACAAAATGTTCACTTGCTGCCTGATGTATCCCACCCACTAACAGGTGCCATGATGAGGAGATAATCAGTGTTATTCACTTCACCTGTCAGTGCTCATAATGCTATGCCTGATCGGTGTATATGTGCAGTATATGACTTAATTTTGGAATTGAGTTCACAGTGAAGTCCAGTTGTACTTAGGAACAGTATTATTTGGGTTTACTATTTTTTTAAACAGGACTGGACGATTTCACTGGCATAGTATTATACACGGTGAATTCAGGTACGCTGTATGACCAAAAGTTTGTGGACACATGGCCATCAAACCCTTATATGCGTTTTAAAAATCATTGCATTCCAGAACTAGCATCCAGATCTTCAAACAAGAAGAAGAATCCTTTATTTATTGTGTATTTATTGTGTGTAATATTGCACAGTAGAGTAACATTAGAGCACAGGGTCAGCCATTATATGGTGCCTCTGAAGCAGAGAGGATTAAGGGCCTTGTGTAAGGGCCCAACAGCGGCAGCTTGGAAGTACTTGGCCATTAACCAGTGGCCTTTAATCATATCAGACAAGTGGGTATGGCTGCAAGTGGGGTGCCCTAAGTAACCTAGGTGTACTAAATAAAGCAACCACAAAATGTAGGTTATCATAAAGTTCACTGGTTGTAAAACAATTCATTCATTCATTCATTTATCCATCTTCAGATAGGGCTTGGATCTGGAGCCAGATGGACACTGAACAATACCAGGATATGATGCCAATCCATCGCAATGTGTGCATACACATTCACACATTTGTTTACACTTTTTTTTTGACCATGACAGTGTGTAAAAATAAGACGTACGTATATCCAAATCCAGACTGAATTACTTTGACAGGCAACACAAGAACACAAAAGATTGATTAAGGCTACGAAATGTAGAATCTGTTGCATTTTATAGATTATTATAATAATTATTGTTTATTAAATAAATCATTGACACAGGATGGTGAATATTATATGCAAAACGAAATATGACACAAAAAAAGCAACAGGCTTGTGTGTTGTAATTTGCATAAACCATCAGCCACTTTCCTCTAGCAAAAGGAAGAGTTTTTCAGCAAGGCTGAAGGCGGAAGGATACACATCCCTTTTACGCCTTATTATGCGTGAGCCTGATACACCCTGCCCAACTGTGGGTTAGCAAGAAATAAAAGTGCCAAAGTGTATCATCGCATAACATGTAACATTGCAATGTAAGCACTAGATTTAATACATGATCCAAAGTCTTTCTTCATTCATGAATGTCGTGTGCTGATCAAAAAAAAAAAAGCGGAACTGTGGACTATATCCTGACGCGGATGTGTCATAAACACCCAAGTCGGTGCTTGGAGTCAGGGCCATCTTTGCTGGTGCTCTCCGGTCGCGCTTTCCAGTGATAAATACATTGTAACACGCGCACTGATCGCATCAAAGCATCAGTTTTACAGCTACTAAGACTGAATTAAGGAGGCTGCTGTCCTTGCTTTATTTTGGCACCTTTTAAAAATTGTCGCAGAGAAATCAGAGGGATTATAGCTACATTGTAATACAACATGGATGAGGAATATGATGTGATCGTCCTGGGCACCGGACTCACAGTGAGTAGCTTATATACACATATACTTCATAATATCAAGGTTGTGCATTTTTTCAGGACCTTACACATAAATTGTATGTGTATATGATACAAACAGGTGTTGAGATATGATTGTTTGTCTGAGGAGAAAACATTTTTTAATCGATGCTGCGCGATAATCAATAAGGCCTATTGCTGCTGACGCATCCTCAGGACCAGCGTTATTTTATTCCACACCAACATTCCGATAAATCCCGCCTCCTAAGTAATGATTGGATACTATTTCCAGGTTCCGGCACTCCGATTACCTAATATCAGCAGACCGTTTGTAGGAGCTGGTTATTAACCAATCGTAAGGCAGGAGGCGGGGCTTGTCGAAATGCGGTTGGGGAAAAAATTAAAGCTCTATCATTGTAGGCGGTGGGCATCGGTGATAAGGCGTGCCCCGACGTTTCATAACATACGTTTATTTTATACGTATTTATATACTAGAATATATTAGGGTCACTTATGTAATTTATTCTTGTGTATCTATCATAATTTGAGATGTTAAATTACGGAATCTCCTGTTGGCATCAGGTGTCACGATTGTGCGTCAAAACAGAAAAAATAAATGATAAATGTTGCTCATTGTATTGCATGGTTTGCAATGACGTTATTGCATGTATTTATATATCCTCTGCGTTAAAGCATTATTTCATCCCCGCTAGTGCAGCTAATGCACTCCATTCATGAAGGGAGCCATTATGCACTTTTTTTCTCCTACCATTAAACAAAACGTTTAAATGAAATGCATTTAGAAAAGCAGAACTCCTTTATTCAGCTGTATAAGCGATTATTATATAGATCAGTAAGTCCAAAAAACAAACAAACAGACAAAAAACAATCTCAAGTTAATTCGTTGGTAGCCCCTGAACTCGGTGTCTAATATGAAGATGCACTGGGTGGAGCTGCATCCCAGAATGCAATGCATGAATTAGAATGTAGGCCTTAGGCCTTTCACCTTGGTAAGATAATGAATGAAATTAAAATGAGTTAAAGGTACTGATGGACAAAAAACGGCAATAAAAATATCATGGGGTGTGTATTTATTAACTTTATATTTTATTTGTATAGTGCTTTTAACAATGCAAAATTACCCAAAGTAGCTTTGTACCCAGAAAAGCTATCGTAGCAATTGTAGTCCTAAACTATTGTAGCAAATCTGTTCGGATCAGTTCCAGTCCAAATTTATCTTCATGGTTTCTTTAAGCAGTATCATTCACAGTAATCTTTGGGCTGCCAATGACGTGCATTACAGTGTTAATAACAATATTACTACTGATCATTTTCTGTAGGAATGCATTCTCTCTGGGATCATGTCAGTCAACGGAAAGAAAGTTTTGCACATGGACCGGAACCCGTATTATGGAGGTGAAAGTTCCTCCATCACCCCTCTGGAAGAGGTGAGGATACACATTTGTCATTTGCCTCGCCTACTAAATGATCTGTCTGTAGTTTTGATTTGAGCTAATCACACATGTGTAAAAATGTTAAAAAAGCACTGTTGTCATTATTAACATAGTATTACAGTTGGCAAAAGTGTATTGACCTCTTATTTATTTATTTCCTGATTTATTTTAAATTTACCTCTCACAGCTTTATAAGCGATTTGAGCTTCCAGATGGCCCTCCAGAGTCAATGGGCCGGGGACGAGACTGGAATGTTGACCTCATCCCTAAATTTCTCATGGCTAATGGTAACAAAGCAGCAATATTTCAATGAATATTACTATTTAACTCATACATTAGTAATATTTACATCACACCGCTGTTGATTTCTTGAATCTGATTGATCAAAAGGTTTAGATAAACTTCCTATAATAACAGCTTTAACACATGTTTAATAAAAATGCAGTCGTTATGTTGTTTCTATAGCAATGGCATACACTGGGACGTTTATTGTGGAAGCTCGCATGATATAAAGTTAATCATAAACCAGAATACATGATAATTAACAAACTTCTAGAAAGAAATTTCTACTGTCAGCTCTTCCCCAGCTATAAATGGACGAAAACTTATGTTGTGTCAATTATTAAACCAATTAATAAATAAGAAATTTGAATCAAACTTTGTCAAATTGCTATAATGTAAACCTTAACTTCAGGATGTTAACAGTAACTCAACTTCACACAGGGCCAGTTATTGATTATTTTCATATAACAGCATACCCTGTTGTGTTTTAGTCCTTACACAATTCATAATTTGACTTCTATATGTTCAGATTTGCTGATTCGATCTGATGTCTACAGGGCAGTTAGTTAAGATGCTGTTGTACACTGAGGTGACCAGATACTTGGACTTCAAAGTGGTGGAAGGAAGCTTTGTATATAAAGGGGGCAAGATCTACAAAGTCCCCTCAACAGAGACTGAAGCACTGGCATCCAGTAGGTTTAATTTTCCTCACTGTATTTTGAAGTGTTCACTGGATTTAATGTTACATTATGTTATGTGGAAACCCCTGATTACACTCTGGCACCAATGTCAAACTGGTCTGTCATTTCTCCAGATCTAATGGGAATGTTTGAGAAGAGACGTTTCCGGAAATTCCTGGTCTTCGTGGCCAACTTTGATGAGAATGACCCGAAGACTTTCGAGGGCGTTGATCCTAAGCAGACCACAATGGGAGACGTGTATAAGAAGTTTGACCTGGGCCAGGATGTTATTGATTTCACTGGACATGCCTTGGCTCTCTACAGGACAGACGAGTATGAACTGGTTTTAGGACAGTTATTATTATTTTTTTTGTTGTTGTTGTTGTTGTTTTTTTATTATTATTATTAATCCTATCATTATTTCAGAGTTTTTGAAATAAATTAGAATAACATGAACAGACATATTTGGGAATTATGATAATTTTATCTGGGTTATTTACAGAACTTGGCACATGCCCTTAACCAGAACAACTTACATTTATTTCATTTATATAACAGCAGTTTAGGGTTAAAGGCCTTGATCATGGGCCCAGCAGTGGCAGCTTGATGGTCCTGGAATTTGAACTCACAACCTAATGATATAGTTGGCCAACAGCTTAACCACTGAACTAGTTTATAGTTTACTGATGTTGAGGTTTAGCCATTTAGGCATTTATGACATGGAAGAGAGGTGAAATCTACACCTTTCTTCTTTCAAGGGTGAAACTGTGGTCAAACCAAGCAGGAATAAAATTAGCCCTCCAGCAAAGAAGAGAAAAGGGACAGGACTTAGAACGAGTATTTGAGTCATTTGACTGAGTAAAAGTGAAACACTTATAATTAAAGTTTTCTTTTGTCTGGCTTGAAGGAGAACCTCACTGCTGACTTCCGTCAGACCATGTGATTGGTCATTGGTTTACTGATAGAAGCTTAGACGTAATAAGAATAAATAAGTGTGTTTTGCCTAGACAATGAATGTTTTTAGGGTAAATATGTTATTATTATTATTATGGTTTTGCTGTGTTGTTGGGCATAAAAGTCTCACATTTGATTTTGGTAGTGGTAGTTCACTTCATGTACAGTTTAGAAAATGAACAATTAGTAAGGTATTAGTAATATTTTTGCATTTTTTTGTCATAGTTTTCTGCAGGTAAATGAATTTATACTTATAATCATCCTTAAAACAAAGTACATCAGAAAACTGAGTACTTCATTTTGTTTTTCTACATCAACTATATCTTGAAAAACAGGATTTTCTTTTGGCTTTTCTCTTGAACAGTTACCTCGAGCAGCCATGCCTGGAGACTATTAACCGTATCAAGTTGTACAGCGAATCGTTGGCCCGTTATGGGAAGAGCCCATACCTGTACCCGCTGTACGGCTTAGGGGAACTGCCACAGGGCTTTGCCAGGTGAGGACAGCACATCTCCATCACCACAATTAATTTTGTTCATCGACATGGTTCATGACTTTAGTAAATTTTCCACCACACACAAAAAACACTTCCTTAGACTTGAGGAAGTAACCTGAAGAGGAACCACGCTCAAAAGGGAACCTCTGCTGAGTGACACCAGTTAGTGGGATTATAAATAAGTACTCTTCTGTATGCAATGAAGACAGTACTTCAAATAGTAAGAAATGTTAGTGATAGTATTAAAACGAAGTCCAGTGTGAGTCCTGAGATGTGCAGACGCCAGTCTTTATGATTACAGCAGCACTTCTTCGATACAAATCTACAGTATCCATTTCATTTCATTACACAAACTTGTGGTTCCTAGCAGGGTTTCTCTGTATTTTGTTCATGCCATGTGAGCGTTGTGTTATTCTGTGTTTGTGTTAACAGGCTAAGTGCTATTTATGGAGGAACCTACATGCTTAACAAGCCAGTGGACGAGATTGTCATGGAGGACGGCCATGTCATTGGAGTGAAATCTGAAGGAGAGGTAATCTATCGATTTCCATTCACATAGTACCTTATTGCTGAATAAAATATATTTTCTGGACAAGTGTAAAACACTTTGGATGGCAAACAGAAACAATGGTCATTTCCAGTTTATTGTAGATTGTCTGCTGTCTGCTATTGTAGCTGTAGCATTTACAGTAAAAGGTGAGGCACCAAAAAATATGCTTTTCTACATTTTCAGAAAAAGGACACGGACACAGCATGTGTTTTTGCCTTTTGCCAGCTTTATCTAGGTGAAGTAATATCTCCTGTCTTTTCCTATCTTTTCAGATCGCACGATGCAAGCAGCTAATCTGTGACCCCAGTTACATCCCGGACCGCGTTCGCAAAGCAGGCCAGGTGATTCGGGTCATTTGCATCCTCAGCCATCCCATAAAGAACACTAACGATGCTAACTCGTGTCAGATCATCATCCCGCAGAACCAAGTTAACCGCAAGTCAGGTCAGTGCTGAACACATGGCTTGCTTCTTTGTGTGCATGGATGCATTTAAAAGTTTTATTTTACCTTCCTTTCTTTGCTAAGGAGAAAAGATTTGTTGTCATGTTTATAGCAAAATGTAATGCAGTAATACATTTTTAATTTCATAAAAAATATGTTGGGGATATTGATTACATATTTTAGCCTTACACCAAAGTGCTGCTGTATTCTGGATTCTGATTGGTCAGAAAGTGCTGGTTAATGTGCATTTCCATAGTAACAGTTCATACAAAGGGACATGTATGGAGTTCTAATCATATATGGATAAAAACATGTTACATATAAGAGTGAAAAGCATCTCCTCACTGATATGGTGGAGACTTTTGTGAGGGGAACATTTATGTATATGGAGTCTAAAGTGTCAGCACTTTGTAATGTTCAGTAATCAAGAAGATTATCATATCAATCCTGTTATCATACAGGATTTCTGGATAATTATAATATAAAATTACACCTGACCTACAGTATATCACCATAGCACAAGATAATGCAAAATGCACATGCCACATAGATTATACCTTAAATTTTCTCTATAGTAATTACACAGTAACACCACTAGGGGGTAAGATTACATCATCATGCCTGTCTCGCTTAATAAAACGAGTATTTTGAGTATTGTTTACAGTGACAGGGTGCACCTTTGTGTTTTGTGCACAGATATCTATGTGTGCATGATCTCCTATGCACATAACGTGGCGGCCCAGGGCAAGTACATCGCCATTGTGAGCACCACTGTGGAAACTGCCGAACCTGAAGCTGAAATTGAGCCTGCACTTGAGCTGCTGGAGCCCATTGACCAAAAGTACGTCTCCTGCATACTCACTATTTCTTATGTACACTTATGGTGTACCTTATGTACACCAAGAAGGTGCATTACAAGTTGGGGCTTTAACTTACACAAAGAATGAAGAGTTTGGGATTGTTTTTTTTTTTCACGTCACATCTCTTTCAGTGTGTTTGGTCATAAAAAATGATATAGAATTCCAGAAATAGAGTAAACCATAGGCCATGAAGTGGAATTTGTGCCTGTTTTGGGATGCCGGTGTTCAGCATTTCTTTATCCTCATACATTTCACAGTGGTGGTTAATGGCTCATATAAAAGGTGACATTCAGTGCTTTAATAATCTGTAGATTGTCCTTAATGTGTGTGTGTGTGTGTGTGTATATATATATATATATATATATATATATATATATATATATATATATAAATATAAATAGTAATGTCAAACAATTTCTTCAAGTGTTTCTTCCAATTCTCCGCAAATCCTTCTTTATAAGCATCCTAAATCTGAAGGCATTACCTTCATGCACTAAAGTTATGCCAACAGAGGTAAAAGCTCTCTAAATGGCACTATGACCACTGTGTGCCATTCTGAGTAACATGACTAAATATTGTGCAGTTCCACCTGGGATGTTAATCATATCTTTGTCTAGCGGGTATACATGACCCAGCATCACAAAGCAGTGTACTTGGTATGTCAGTGTTTGTGTAATCCTTGTGTAACCCTTACTTTGCTTAATAATGGCTGCAAAGTAGATCATGACCAGTGGCCATGCTGGGAAAGCAGATGTGTAAAAGAGAAGTCGTTAAAAGTACTTCCTAAAATGGTGTGGAAAATGCTTCTGTCCATCACAAGAAGTGTGAATATAGTTCAGTGAATATTTTCGAAAGAGCGAGAGAGAGACAGACCACATTCACATAACTTTTATTATTATAATTTCTTAATTTTATTACTATTAATATAATTATGACTTAATACTTTGTCCACTATTAACTATGATTTCAGACAAAGAAATAAAATACATAAAAAAAAAAATATATATATATATATATATATATATATATATGCTGTAAATCATTTTGAAATATAATAATAAATTAAATGCAATTTGTAATTTCTGGTAGCACTACTACTAATAAACAATATTTCCATGAATATTTTGTTAATTATGTATAAATTATTTTAGAACTACATAGTAGTATATTGTTAATTACTATACTACCATGATATTTGTTAAGAAAGCTTTCACAACCATTATATTTAATATTAATGTTGTTGCTATTGTTGTTTATCATTCTGTTTTTATCCTGTAGGTTTGTGGCTATCAGTGACATGTACGAACCGACAGATGATGGGTCAGAAAGCCAGGTGA
Source organism: Hemibagrus guttatus (assembly GCA_033459395.1). Taxonomy (NCBI): domain Eukaryota; kingdom Metazoa; phylum Chordata; class Actinopteri; order Siluriformes; family Bagridae; genus Hemibagrus; species Hemibagrus guttatus. The sequence continues at coordinate 8,440,051 of JAUCMX010000017.1, read as the reverse complement.
GTGCTCACATCTTTATATTTTCAAATCCTTAATCCGAGTAAATAAATGGCCGGTGAAAGCCGTAGATAAGCCTTTTTTATGTCTTGCAGATTTTTGCGTCACGGTCTTACGATGCCACCACTCACTTTGAGACGACCTGCAATGACATTAAAGACATCTACAAGCGCATGTCCGGCAGCGACTTCGACTTCGAGAACATGAAGCGCAAACAGAATGATGTCTTCGGGGAGGAAGAGCAGTGAGGGAGGGAGACGAGATGGAGAGGAGGAGAAGGCAGTAGATGAGGACAGCTGTGAATGGGATGGATTCGAAGGGTTTGGGATTGATTAGTAGATGATTTTTAGCTGGTATCAGTTAATCAGGATTGTAGCAAACACACCAGGTTGCGGATGTTGTTCAGCTGTCCTACATTTTCCTTCTACTTGCCTTACTCCTTGCTTCCTCCTCGCTCTCTCGGCTCCTTTTTTTTTTTTTCAAAATTCTGTACATGTTGGTGCACAGGCACAACGCTCTTACGCTCACGTTCCCGCAGCTCATCCTTCACACAGCAGTCTTACATTTTTTCATGAACATGGTATACGTCATTTCCGAGCTTCTCTCTTGTCGAAGTGAAACATATCCAAGCCTTATTTATTTGGTAGTTGTTTTAGTTTATGAATGATGCCTTTCACAGCAGCCCTTGTGTCTTTACAAGCTCCATTAACACCAGGAACAAGACGATATCTTGTGAAATCACTGTAGACACTGTAAGACAAGTACTTTTAGTTCTGGAACCATTTTAAAAAGACGATTGTTAAGCGAACACACAGAGAGAATCACTTTTAAAAGCCTTCTGCTCACTGAACGTGTGTTATTGACAAGGTTGTACCCTGATGATTTTGCACATCCGCATTGTGAAACGTCATTCAAACATCATAACAAAAAGACACTGACCTCACTGATCTCAACAAAGATTTAGCCTTTAATGTATATTATCAGTACACATGCATGCATCTTTCATTCAACACCCTTGAACCTAAAGCCTCTACAAACACGCCCGGCTTATTTAACAGTTGGACAAAGGATAGGTATGAGACCACATATGCAGTACGGAATTGGGAGTTTAAAAGCCATTAACGTAATATTTCCGTTGCCGGAGTAGAAGCCGTGTTCAGGATCTACAACAGCAGCAGTTTGTATAGGAATCATGGTAATGTGAATCTTACCTTTAATAAATATCGTGCCCCGTTGTGCTTTGACACTTGTATATCTTCTAGGTGTTCTGGTTTGTTCAACTAGGCTGGACCCTGGTCTAAGAACTTGGAGTTGTGGGTGTGTTCTCTTCTTTCTTCATGTTAATTTTGATAGAAATTGTGCTGGAGTGGTTCTTCCCATCATGCTTCTTGGGCCACAGCAATGATTTATACTTAAAAACTAAACACTGTATAAACACTTAACCTTCATGTTATGTTAGCATTTTTTAAATTACACAAGGAACAGGACTTTTAGACTTTTCCTTGTGTTATTTATAAATGACCAAATCCCACTGAGGGTTCATTACAGCTTTTTATTCTCGTGTTTCTTGTTTTTGTTTCTGGTGGGCATCTCGGCTCACAGTGATGCTGTTTGAATACTATGCTACTACAAGCACACACACTGGTACAATTTCATCTTCTTTCCTTCATGTGTCTTATTAACTGACCAAAAAAATAAATGAATAAATAACACTGGAAACTGGATCAAATAGCATTAATCTTACTGGTGAACGTAGCTATTATTGAAATTGACCTACTATCTGTTTTTTTTGTTTGTTGAACTCTAGTAGCTGTTGAAATATTATTTTGCACTTTATTTATTTTCCTGTGTGTGTTTCATGGAACTAAACACTTAACACTGGCATATGAACGTGAAACAAGTTGATGACTAAGATGTGACTTTATCACAAGTGTTTGAGCAGTCTTGTGCAATGAATGAAAAACGAATTCAAATGTGAATAAAATGCTGAAAATACATCTGCCTTTGGTTTCTTTCAGCAAATAACACTAGGGTTTGAATGCCGCCCTTCCAAAAATACACATTTAATGGATTATTTTGTACACATTTAGTATACGTTTCTACAAAAAAAAAACTATCATTACATAAAAATCCTTGTTTTGAAACATCTATATATTTTTATCATTTCCTGAAACAAAATCAATACCAGTAATACAGTTCTTAGTGACTTTGATATGATTATTGATTGGTGAACTGTAGTTTCTCATCTTGAGTGCATTCTGATTTAACTTCTGGATTCTTCATCCTTTAAGCAACTCGTCATATTTTCTATACAAACATCCAAACTTTCCACAGTGTCACCTTTCCATGCTGTACACTCGCTATGCTTAAATGTTAAATGAGAGTAAATATGCCACTATTGCACTGCAGTGTCCAGTATTCTCATATGGCCCTGCTTTGAATCAGTAGACATGAGGTTGAAATGTAGCCACAGGGTATTTAGAAATCATTGACCACATAGCTTTGGTAAGGCTGCTCCAGGAGCCGCTCCACTTCCACCTTGGGCACCACCCAGCACTGGGCCAAGTGGCGCTTATTTAATGTGTCCTTCAAAGTCTTATCCTGTAATGTGACTGGAATTTGTTCGTCCCCTTTCTTGAGTAATCCCAAGGCCAGAGTGCTGTTGTTGCTGAGCTGTCCATGGTGGAACACAGCACTCTGTCTGTCTGTTATCCTCATCACCTCGATGGAACTGTGCTGGAACTGGCCTAGATAAGGAAGAGGAAGAGGAAGCTCAGGTTCTAAGGTTCAGAGCTGCACAATCATGCTGTAGTTGCATGATATTCATTTAATAATTATCCTTTCCCGTGTAGACCTACAGTATTCCAACCAGTTGCTAATACGATATTGATTATACCACATAATACTACAGTTTCATGCTAGTTTTTTTTTTTTTTTTTTTTTTTTTAAATTTAGGTCTATGTCTCTGTGCAAGTACTTGATCCTTGGCAAGGTCATGGTGAAGACAGATACTATGCAGGTAGAACTAGTCATGAGGTGGGAATACATTCTGGAAGACCCCTTGCGCACACACACCCACACATACACACACAGTAACACTTTCATTCACACCTGGGGACAAATAAATATAACCAATTTACCTACATGTTTTAGGGAGGCATGAGGGAACCAGAGAACCTAGAGGAACCCCATATGGCTGTGGGGAGAATGTGCATAAACAGACAGTAAACTGAGCTCAGAGTCAAACCAAAGACCTGAAGCTGGAAAGCAGCAGCACTAATTTTGCTGAGTTCATGACTCAACCCTCAAATGCTGAGCTATATGCTTGGAAGGAATGTATTCGGTCTCACTTGTAGTTCTGCTAAGTGAATAAATGATATTTACACCATAAGGTAAAGAAAATTTTGTGCTACATACCGAGTAGACCTCGTGTTAAAGAAGACAACCCCTCGCCTTCGGCTATGTAGAATCCTAGATGCTCCATCTGGAAATATGTAGGGTGACTATATCGATGGATCAGAATCAGGAACACTATGCCTTTTCCAAGGTCAATCCAACAGCCCTGGTGTCCATCTAGCACAATCTTCAAGCCTGGGAGTGTCACAGATCCCTTCTCTCTGGTAGACAGAGTTTCACGCCCTTCTCCCTTCACTACCACCGAGTCTATTGTGAAGGTGATCCTGAGGCCACCTTTTGAAATTCTGATGATTATCATGTTGAAGAAGGTGCGAGTGCGTTCCTCGATTCCAATCTTAGGAGGCGCCAACATCAAATGGCCATTCACTGTAATGCCTGCAGGATGGAGTGAATAAAACATCCTTTTCACTAATAATTAATAAGAACTAATTTGTAAAATATATGCTTGTTTTTCTGCAGTCACGTTAGGATCAGGTTGACCTGAGATTAAAATGATCAAAGATTTGGTGCACTGGTCATGATCTACTTTGCAGCCATTATTAAAATCAGAATGATATTGTAAAAGCTGCTGCTATATTTAGTTCAGTTGAATTTTACTTGTATAGTGCTTATAACAATACACATTTTTGCAAAGCAGCTTTACAGGAATATAAAAATTAAGAATAAAAAAGTTTACTGTAACATCATCCATATCACCATCCTCCCAGCAGAAGGAGCCAACGCACTGTATTACCACTTGGTTTACTTCCGGTTTTGTAGACTTTTATACCACATCATGCCATGCATAATTTGCAAAGTATTGTCAGTTTATCTGAGTACCAGGCCTTGTTCCATTGCTACCGTTTGAGTTCTATGTTTTTTACCTAGGTTTCTGTTTGTTCGGTTTTCTCACTTTGTCTCTGTGTTTTTGGATTTGTTTGCTCTGACTGCTGTTCTGGTTTTTGATCCCTGCATGTTTCTTTGTTTTTCCCTTTGCCTTACGTTTTGGATTATATGCTCCTGTTTACTAGATAGTCTCTGCATATCCTCCTGTTTCGGCCTCTGCCTTTCATAATACTTCACCTAATGCAAATGAGGTTCCACCAGTTTCAGGCCATCGCCTCATACCTAAGTGAAATGCTAGCCTCATACCACCGGCAACTTACCTTACTGCAAACTATTGACGAGTGACTGCTGAATGCCGTTCAAAGACTGCTGCTATTACCACCTGTACTTGCCAAGATAGTGGTTCCCGACAAGTTTGATGGCTCTGTGGAAAGGTGCAAGGGGTTTGTACGCCAGTGCGGCATTTTCTTCGACTATCAGCCTGAAGCCTTCCTCAAGCCTCAAGCCTTTATTATCTCACTACTAATGGGGAAAGCACAGGAATGGGCATTAGCAGTTTGGGACGATGATATTCAGGTCAGGACCTTTTTTCTTACTTACTTGCTAACTCGCTCCTGCAGTTTTTCAATCCTTCATGAACAAGATTTTCCGTGACCTGCTAAATCAGTTTAGTTTAAATTGGCGATATCCTGATTTACTCCTCGGCAAAGGCACAGCATGTGATCCATGTACATAATGTTCTCCACTGCCTCTTACAGCACCACTTGTTTGTCAATGCTGAAAAGTGTGAGTTCCACTGTTCCACAGTACCGTTCCTGGACTACGTCATCAGCCTCCACAGAGTTGAAAGGAACCAAGTTAAGGCCAAAGCCGTCATGGTCTGGCCCAGGCTAACAACCATTAAGGAGCTACAGAGGTTTTTGGGGTTTGTTAACTTTTACCAGTGCTTTATCAACGATTACAGCACGGATGCTGCCCCCTTTACCACCCTATTATGGGGCAAACCGAAGAAACTCTGTTTTAGTGAACTTGCGCAGAAGGCTTTTGGGGATCTAAAGGGAAGATTTACCACAGCCCCCATCCTTAGACACCCTGACCCTGACCTGCCCTTCATAGTGGAGGTGGACACAAAATGTGGAATCAGAATGGTTTTCTCTCAGCGCCATTGCATGCCAGCTAAGTTGTATCCCTGTGCCTACTTCTCTTGGAAGCTGACCCTGGCCGAGGCCAACTATGATGTTTGGAACAAAGAATTACTCTATATCAAAGCAACTCTAGAGGAATGGAGGCACTGGCTAGGAGGAGCATGTCAAGTAATCCCTGCCAAGTAATTACAGACAATAAGAATCTTAAGTACATCAAGGAAGCAAAAAAGACTTAATCCTTCATAGGCCAGAGGGGCTTTGTTTTTAACCCAGTTTCATTTTCATGGTGACCTACCGATCAGGCTCCAAGAGCAGTAAAGCTGATGCCCGCTCAAGGAGACATGACCCCATTGATCTCATCTTCAGTATGGAATTGATACTGCCACCATCTTTCATCATCACCCCCATTTGCTGGGACTTAATGGAAGAAATACAGCAAGTTCAACGGTCAGAGCCGGCCCCAGCAGAGTGCCCCCATCCAAATCATATGTGCCACAGCACCTGCGTACATGAACCATACAGTGGGTTCATAACGCCCCCAGTTCTGGCCACCCCAGGATTCAGCAGACCACTAGCCTGCTCCAGAAAACCTTCTGGTGGCCCACACTAGCCTCAGATATCAAGGACTTTGGCGATACCACCACCAATCCAGCGGCCAGGTGGAGTGTCTAAATCATGAAACAAACCTGATCAAGTGAGTTCCTCCCATGGGAAAAGTACATTCAGAAGTCTGTAACACATTCCTCCATGGGTCTGATCCCTTTTCAGTGTGCACTCAGCTTCCAACCCCCATTGTTTCCATGGTTGGGAGAACTGTCGAATGTACCAGTGGTTAATGACTGGTTTCGGCAGAGTAGGACTGTATGGGAACTCATGTACTGGGGGCAATCCACCGCCAGCAATTGCATGCCAACTGACCCCATCCCAATCACTTTGCCCAGCCAAGTGATGGGGCTGTCCTGAAAGAAGCTCCACTTCTGACTGCCCTGCAAAAATCTCATTCCCAGGTTTATAGGTCTATTCAAGATTCTAAGGCAGGTCAACCCTATGACCTATCATCTCGGACCCCCACCTACCGATCAACCATCATTTCATGTATCACTGCTTAAATCTGGCCATGGGACACCATGCGAGGATCCCCAGTCACATCACCACCTAAGCTCCAAGACACTGACGGCTCTCTGGCCTACCTTGTGAAGGAAATCCTTGAATCGATACGATGGAGGGGTCATCTTCAATACTTGGTGGACTGGGAGGGATATGGCCCAGAGGAGAGATCATGAGTGGGCATTTGGGACGTCCTAGATCCTTCGTCGACCCAAAAGTTCCTCAGCAACCACCCCTCATGTTTCAGATTATATGCTCCTGATTTTTAAATAAACTCTGCATATGGATTCTACACTTCCTGTTTCAGCCTATGCCTTATATTTATCATTTAAATTTAGTTTTGTCACTAATGAGCAAGTCAGAGGCAAGTGAGGAAAAACTCCCTGAGATGATATGAGGAAGAAACCTCAAGAGGAACCAGATGGACAATGGATAGTATAGTAATAATAATAATAATAATAATAATAATAATAATAATAATAATGAAACAATGACTGTTATATTTACCTCTGACTGGGTCCTCCAGAAGACGCAACACATCATTGGCCTCACCATCAACAGTAAAACACAGGTTTTCATGTGTCTTTGGGAGCATGACAACAAAATGGGGGTCTCCATCCACTTTGAACAAAATGTATATAAAAAGGAATGAGCGACTCTGTAACTATAATCTTCAAAACAGTCTTAAAATCCATCCAACTATATCTGATTATTCAACACAAACATGTTTTATCATCATAATGCAGTGAAAAATGAGACTCTTACCTGAAGAGGGAAAGATTCCCTCAGGACTTATGATATCTGTGTCGTCTGGCGAGGCTGGAAAAGAGGAGAAAAAATAAACTGGAAATGAAATGTTCATGTCTTAAAAGACTGCATGAGACACAATGCATTATAAAAAAGAATTGAAATATATAGAAATATAGCAGTATATGAAAAAGATCTTGATATAAATGACTGAGAAATAATATATTGCTCGAGGCTATTATATTGTTCATGCAGCGTGCATTCAAACTTACAAGAATCGTAATGGACGATGAAGTCTGTGTCATACTCATATGAGACGTCATACTCTACTGAATGGATTAAATTGGTATTAATTTAAACTCGCCAGTGGAAAAAAAACGTATGTCTCAATCAAGTTACATACCTTTGACATCATCAGCATCTGTACAAGTGATAAAGAATATTGCATAGTTTTTATATGTTCGATGCATGTGTTATCAACAAAAATAAAACCTTTGCACAACTTGCTGGTCTGGTAAAACACTGCCAACCACTTATTCACTCGGTCAGCCTATTACCTATAGTGAAGTCAATGAAGTCATTCTAAACATGTATTCCAGAAGCAAAAAACATCTATATAGGATTGTAGAACCATGTGGTAAAGATAAATCACTGCAACAAATACAAGTTTAAAGAATAACAGAAAGGACCAAACATGTTTGCTTTACCTTTTGTCAAGATGGCAGTAGAAACATCTGTTAGAGAGAGAAGAGAAGGTTTAAGTGAATGCAACAATAAAAAGTAAGTAAAATGGGTTTGGGATTGTCTAGAATAGGTATTTCTAATACCATATTAGCAGAAAAGATGCATAAATATATTTACATTTTTACTATGAGGTGAAAGAAAAAGTCTCAATCATTTGTTGAGTGCTCAAACGAATTTGCTCATTCAAATGAATTCTGCACATGTCTTGTGATTCTATTAGCTCTATAGCTCTTGTGCTTGGATTTTCTTGTTCATGTTAATTGTTCAATTTTATGGTGTCAAATAGCACCATTTTCAAAATCATTGAAAACCAATTACCAACTTATAATTTTTTGTAGATTTGAAAGATATGATTTGACAGCTATATGTAAGCAGACAATGCACAAAGCCTTTCTAGGAACAGCTTATTGCCCTTTAGCTGCAGAGCTATATTTGCAGGTGTAAAACATTGGAACTGCAAAAAGCAGTAATAGAGGCCCATTATGGCAAGTTTCGTTCTGCCCCATGGTTGCCAGGATCACATTATTTTATACTCAAATGGGCTAGTTTAAAAATACTCCAAGGCCAAGTTAATTATTTTGTTTTCTTCTTTTGCTGTTCCTGTTAGGGGTCACCACAACAGATCATTGAGCCACATATTTTATTTGGTACAGGTTTTACACCAGACGCCTTTCCTGATACGACCCTCCAAGAATTGTGCAAATCCCCTTGGCTGGGCTGGCTCCCCATTTTGGGCTGTGGCAGTGAGAGTGTGGGATTCTAGCCACTAAACCGCCAGAGAACCAGAGCTAACTCTAATAAAATTCCAAAAACAAAGACAAAGTTCATGTCTATGAAGTACAGAACCATTTATATTATACAATATATCTTAAGGATTAAGTAGAGGAAAAGATGATTATGGTTATTAATGAATAACACCCATAAATCAGAAGTGCATGTGCACCACAGTGAACTTGTTTCTCATGCAAAGGCTAAGAAATAGAAGAAAAATGTGGCTCATATTCCCAACATTTTTGATGCTTGCCCAAGACCAGTAGCCCATATAGATTATTTTGTTTGGATTTCAACTACCAAATGTTGCAGATGAATATGAAGCCATTACTGGAATGTCAAAGCAATTTTAGAACTTACCTAAAATACCAGTAGCTTCCCACTCATTGGGTGCATCTGTCATGCCTGGCATAGGGGCAAAGGAGGCAGCTACAAGAGTGGAGATGCTAATTTCCTGATCGGGATCTTCAGGTGAAGCATTTGATGAAGGGACCTCTTGAACATCTGGCTGCACTGCAGGAACATTAGGTGTGCCAAAAGTGTTAGTGTCAGATAAGAAGGTGGGTTTATCTAGAGGCAGGACTTGATGCTTTTCTGAGCTAGGTGGTGTTATGGTGTCAGCCATGCTGGGTGCTGCTGAGCTCTTGAGTGGTGGAGGAGCTGCACTAGTGGAATTGAGTGGGAAGACAGTTTGTGCATTAGTTCTCATGGTACTGGTGGGAACTATTGGAACTTTGCTCAAAAGAGGTTCAGAGGTGATCTTGGATATGTTGTGTGGTAAATTTGTGGTCTTCTTGGTTGATGATGCTGCCACATGTTTGTCTGGAGACAGAGTATTTACTGGATGTCCAGGAAGAGGCATGTCTGGTCGAAGAGGTTTGGTGAGAGAAGGTCTATTGGGCTTTAAAGGTTTGCCAGGCTTTTTGTTCAAACCCTCGGCAGTAGAATTGATTTTAGAGGTACTTGATATTTGTGTCTGTGTGGTTGTCATGGTTGCTGTAGTGGTAGTGGCAGGCTTGGGTGTAGTCATGGTTGTAGAGACGGTGGTTGAATGTGGCTCATCAATATCTGGTTTAACCACCACCAAAGAGGTGACCGGAGTGACAAAATTATATTTCAGTGAAAGGTTGGTGGCCTTCTCTGTTAGCAATCGTTGTACTAATGGATCTGAACTGTTGAGTTTAGCTATCAAAAGCTCCTTGATAGTGTAATAGGCCCAGAGGCGATGCACAAAGTTGGAGATGCCTTGCAGTTCCCTGGTACAACCCGGTGATGCTGAAGTCTCATTTACTTCAATCTTGGCTAGTACAAACTGGCTCTCTACTTTTAGCTTCTGTTTTGTGCCACTAGCTGTCAGAGAAACTTTCAGATCTTGTATGTCTGACTTAATCTTCCCTGTAACTACCAGCTCAGAGCCTTGGAAGTAGTTCGGAAAAAGGGCCTGTGTGACATCATAAGCTTGGTCGTCAAGGTAAGAAAGCTGGATATCTGACAGCAGTGGACTTGCTACCTCATCATAGAAACCCTTTAACTGGAGGGCAGCATCAGCATCCTCATAAACCTGAGGGAAGAATAAGAACAATCGGTTAAATTTCACTGCTCATTTGCCAGTAATCTGCTTTTAATCTTAATGACTATTGGTGTATCTGTGCTCTTTCGTCCCTAAACATTCAGAAGTATACAATCAAAAGTGCCTGTGTGTCACTAAGAATAAAACTTTATGGCTGCATACCATCCGTGCTATCCCACGGTTCTCCAAAGCCAGCCGTTTCAGTAATGGAAAATCTGCATCATCTCCGAATGCCAGGGCAAACAGAGAAACCGAACCCAGCACACTCTGAGCATTATGCAGAATGACCTCTTGTGCAGTCACTCCGATTGTCGCCTCTCCATCAGTCAGAAAGATGATCATGGGAACTCTTCGTGGTGAAGACAACTGGCTGTCAGAAGTCTTAGAGGAGGAGTTGATCAGCTGTGCTGCTGAGAGAAGAGCTGCATTGATGTTTGTCCCTAGAGAGGAAAAATGCAGGAAGAAAAAGATGTTATTTAATGATCTTTATATTTAAGTCAAATATGACTTCATGAAGATGTCGTTTGTAGGGACACTGATAGACACCTACAGCCATCTGCAACAATTTTCTTGACAAAATCCCTGGCATCCTGTATGTTCTGCTTTGTGGATGGCACGGTGCGACCTTTCTTCCAGATCTGCACTTTGTCTGAAAACGTGATAAGATTGAAGTAGTCGCCCTCACGTAGTTCACCCAGGATCGTAGATATCGCTGCCTTAGTCTGGATCATGTTGACAAGATGCCTAGTTACTGGCTAGGAATTATGTACAGTAAATAACTTTTTCAAAATTGATAAGATGACACATTTATGACACCTGTTTGATCTTTGTGCCGATCATGGAACCACTTATGTCAATGACGAAGATGATATCCTTAGAAACTACCGGCAAGCCCCGTGGGGAAAAGTAATGAACAAAGTAGCCATTGTGCACCTGAAAAAGGAAGCAAATGAACCAAATGTGAAAACCTCTTATAGGCGCAACACCAAGAATCACTCTGTGTGTATATGATTGTGTCAAAACCTGGATGTCTCCCATGAGATCACTTTGCTCTACGTCATACTGGAGGACAAAGTCTGCATTGATGCCTTTGGGGGAGATGGTCCTCTGCTGCTGCAGACTAGGATTGTAATGAATGTGAGCACAGTGTTGGTTCTGCTGCACCTTAGTGGAGGGGGGCACTTCGGCCTCAGCTGCAAGCATGTGCAAACAGTTTAGGAGCTTCAACATACTGAAATTATTTAGGCTTATTAAAGGAACTGCCTTGATAAAAGGCTCAGAAAATAAAGACTCAAAGACTCCTTGATCTCAATTAGATGTTACTAAGAACTAGATCTTCTTAAAGGAATCTTCAAAAAAAAAAACACAGCAAACTAGGAGTACGCAGTACACAATATCACAAAAAGCCAACCTTAAGCTGCAGTATTGTATCTAGGAGTTTCAGCTCCAAACTATTTTGGTCATTTCATGTCTACTTTAATTTGCACCTTGGTCCGTGTTGGTGAGCAGGCGACTGGTCCTGAGTGGTAACACTTTCATGAAGCTGATTCTAGTCCGCTCTGCTATACTAACATCCACAGAGAGATTCTGCACAGGCTGCCCAGGCCTGAGGCCCAAAGCCAGCTCATAGCGTCCCAGCCGACGTGTCAGTAGCTCCTCATACATCAGGGAAAAGTGCATGAGGACTCCAGGAGGCACACTCACAGCCACCCGAAACTTCTCCATCTCCCGCTCCCTTTGAACCAATGGAACAGAATACTAAAACAATAAAGCTTGAAAAACTCAACACTTTTAATACAGTCATATTCGAAAATGATGCGATATAAAACATAAATAAACAAATACTGCTCTGCAAAATGTTTCAATAAGAAAACACTTATGGACTGTGGTGTGCTTTAAACCATAAACCAGGAGTGTCAAACTCATTTTATGTAATGGGACACATTACACTTCATCCAATTTTGGAAAAAATAAAACAAAAAGCAAACAAACAAACCCCATAATAATAATAATAATAATAATAATAATAATAATAATAATAATAATAGAAGTCGTTGCTTTCAGCTGCTCCCTGTTCGGGGTTGCCACAGCAGACCAACTGGTCCGCACAACAACTTGGCAGATGTTTTACGCCGGATACCCTTCCTGACACAACCCTCCCATTTTTCCGGGCTTGGGACCGGCACTGCATACAGTGGCTGGGGTTGAGGCATTGGCTGGGGATCGAACCTGGGCCTTCCGCATGATAGGCGAGAAACCCACCACTGAGCCACCAATGCCCCAATAATAATAATAATAATAATAATAATAATAATAATAATAATAATAATAATAATAATAATAATAATAATAATAATAATAATAATAATAATAACAACAACAACAACAACAACAACACCAACAACAACAACAACAACAATAATAATAATAATAATAATAATAATAATAATGACTTTCCATTGATGATTGCATAAGTATACCCCCACTGCTGTGAAACACATTCATTAACTAACTAATTAATGAATGAACTAAATTAGATTAACCAAGATTTCCATATCATTTTTTAGTAGATGACTTTTTGTCTCTGGATTTATTGTTATATTTTGGCCTCTGGTGAAATAACAGAGACAATTATTGAAATCTTTAAATTCAGTTACAGTCCACAGGATGAATGTTTAGAACACTCAATAAATTTACCTAGAAGGCCATATTAAACCTTTTTGCCTGGTTCTCTTTCTGTGGGCTGTATGTTTGACACCCCTGTTTTACCTTTAACAGAAATGAAAATAAATATGGCCTAGAGCATTTTCAAGTGGATGTCTGCTCACTCAGTCAATGCCAAAAGAAACATGGCGTAATCCCAGGAGAGGAGGTATCAAATACACTTTTGGACTGACTTGGTGGCAACAAGTCCTGTTGTTTTCCCGTGTTTCTTGGCATCATCGTAGATCTTCCTGGCAGCAGCTCTCTCCTTCACTTCGGCCACATGGACTTTACTGTTAGATGTGCTAAGGAGTTATTTACAAGAAAGAAAAAAACAAAACAAAGAATAGTTCAAACTATTGAATATTTGAGCTTTGATCCCAAGATTTTGGTAAAGTATTATTTGGATTATTTATATTTGGCACGATAGCAATCAATTTATTAGCCTACATGCACAGAATCCTTAGTAACTGCCTGGTCAGTGTTGTCGTGGTTTAAATTAGCCTATAGAGTTATTTATATTTTTGGAATTAAAACCAACTATATTGGTTAGAATATATCGCAGACAGGTACAAACAATGAGTAAACAGGATGTAAAATAACATCTCTAGTTAAGACCAATTATGCACTGAAATGATGTAGCGGAGGTTGAGGAACTCTCAGCCAGAATTCACACACTGTGCTGAAGCTGCTGGCATTTCTACCTCTGTTTTTTTTAGTTTGTATTAAAGTTGTACGGTTTTGGCCACCATTCCTACTTCAGGTTTAAATCTTGACATTGATATTTAGAGCACTACTCAGATACAGATACAGATCTTATACTACAATTCCCATAAACTTTCTTTCAGTTACAGTTTTGCCATTTTGTAGATACCATTATTCAGAGGGACTTACATTTTACCTCATTTTTAAACAACTGAGCAATTGAAGGTTAAGGGCCTTGCTTAGGGGCCCAGCAGTGGCAGCTTGGTGGACTTGGGATTTGAATTCACAACCTCATGATCAGTAATCCCTTAACCGCTAAGCTACTACATCCCTCATTCTTTCCATCATTAAGTACACTCCAGTTAAACCAGCTGTGTATCCGGTTAAAGGTAGTGAAAGGAACCTAAATATAAAGCTGACCTCTTTAGCTAAACATATTTGAATAAAAATCATCAAACCCACCAAAATCAACAGGCAGTATTGAAACTGGGCTTGTCTCAGTCAGAGCAATGTTGAAAGGGGAGTTTAAGGGCCAGTGGAAAACAGAATCAACAGTATGTGTGCTGTGTGAGCCAGCAAGAGATCTGGAATAGCTGTTTATGGCGGAGTGAGATGATGAACACAGAGCTCTCAGTTAGAACCCACATAACGTCAGTTTTTTAAAGACAAGTGATGTATAGTTTTGTGTGTGAACCTTTGTGTGCAAATACAGGCATGTCTGTTTCATATGTGATGCTTCATCCAGTGCTTTATAACTGGAACCAATCCTGGGCACAAGTGTGTAGGTGTATTGTACTCGGTGCGTGTGTACTGAATGTGTTTGTGCACACGTAATGGTATGTGAGGGTGTATTCCTTGGCCTTGTGCCTTCATAAACTCCAGTGGGCAAGAGGAGGAGGAGAAACATAGCTAGCTCATGTCATTTTCTCTGTTAGCTTTCTGACTCTTTGCTACAAAGCCCACTATTCATCTGGCCTGAAGGTTCCCCATTTGTAAACCACTTCCACCCCCAAACTCAGTTCCTGGCTGCTTGAGCAACCAGCCTGCCATTTTCTTATTTGCGGGCATCCAGTTTACTCTGCGGATTCTTTTTAAAGGAAAAGTGGTTTTCAGGCCTCTTAGTCATACACAAATGTGTCTTCTTTCCCTTGGCAGTGCTTAGACAGAACTTCTCTGAAGTTTTATTTTGGAAGCTCTTTCAAGCTTTAGGGTAATTTTTAAACCTTTCATTTCTCTTACAGTGTATTTCTTGTGCAGTCTTTAAATACCATGTTATGCAAAATGATTCAGAGATATTTGGTCACATAATTTAGCTTGACTATGGTTTTTCCATTTTATCAGTAACTATTTGCTAGTTTTCCATAAATAAACCTTAGCTAAACTATATTTTATCTGTTGGCATCTAATTCTAAACACTTTTTGAACCATAAAGCTCGAGCCATTTTGAGTATGTTAGAAAATACTAAATACCTTATGTACTAAAACCACTGCGCTGTTAAATTCTTGAATCAGGTGTAGATTATTTTTCTGCAGCCAACAATCTGACAATAGTGACAGCTGTTGTTTAAATCACAGGTTTATAGCAATGCTTTCAATCTAATAGGTTAACAGCTGGAGGCATGGATGCTTGGTGCTTAGCACGCTTGCCTTGCACCTTCAGGGCTGGGGTTTTGATTGCGTGGAGTTTGCATGTTCTCCCCATGCTTTTAGAGGTTTCCTCCCCTAGTCGAAACATGTGTGTGGTAGGCTGATTGGCATCTTCTAAAATGTCAGTATGGGTGTGGGAGTGTGTGTGCGATTGAGCTCTGTGATCCAGGGTGTCCCCCACATCAAGTCCCATGGGAAGTGCTATAGAAAATGGATGGATGCATGTTAACAGCTCTTACACAGGGACTTGTAGTGCTTTCACATTTAAAACTGTTATTCCTTTATTTGCTTTTTAGTTCCTAGTTCTTTTACTTTTAAGATGTGTACTGAACAAAAATCAATAGTACCATTTATGACTCACATGGTAAAGTTGGAGATGAAGGCTGAGGGAGGAAGGTCTGCCTCGAAGGCTGCCTCTTTGGTGAAATGGAGCTGGTTCCACACTGTACTCTCTACTGTGGTGTGAGCATAGCGGGAAATGATGGTGCATCGCACATGGTAATCTGTGATCTTCAGCTGAGGATATCATAGATATCAAAGTTTAGGAAAGGGAGCACATAATGAGCTGAGAAACCCTGCTATAGACTGTATGACATATCTGTGCAATTTGTATCTGTGTAGATCATTTATTCCTATCATTAGATTTAATGGCAGCTTATAGCTCTTTGTGTGTGCGTGTGTGTGTGTGTGTGTGTGTGTGTGTGTGTGTGTGTGTGTGTGTGTGTGTGTGTGTGTGTGTGTGTGTGTGTGTGTGTTTGTGTGTGTGTTCGTGCTTGGCCCTTGTTCAGACCACACTGGTCTGGCTTTGGATGCCATGGTACCTGTAAAAATATTTGGAAAATCTTCCATCCTGTGTGATATGCACATATATATTATACTTTTCAGCAAATATAAAAATAACATATTACAGACTTGAAATGTTCATTTAGTTGCATTTGGAAACAGTTCTCAGGTAAGATCATTATCTGAGCTCATCTAGCCACAGGATATAAAGGTTGCAACCTGATCGGCGCCCTGTACTTCTGGTTTCTCCACTGGTTTCAGTAACCATGATTTTTAAGAGCAAGATGTAGTCATTGGAGTGGAATGTCAAGACATCCAGTATCTAAAGCTATCTAAAGTTCTGATCAAAGCATTTTTAAGGCTAAATGAGACATCCTTGCCAGCGGGGTTCAGAAAAATTTCTGTGTCTGGTCGTCTGCAATATCAGTTATATGGCCACTTATGGAAAGTAGGTGGTTCTTGGAGATATTTGGTTGGAAAAAACAAAGCCATATGTTTAGGAAATGCTATAAATCTGACTTTTGCATTGAGAACAAAATATGTGAAGACTATATGAACTGGAATAAGTATAATTAATAGTATAGTGGAAATTCATGAAGACAGTTAAAAAAGCCATAGGTTCTCTCAATTCCCTAATAAGTCACTTTATACCAATCATTCTTACAAAACTGCAGTTGTTATTCTAGGTTAACTGTATGAGAGTGAACATGCTCATGACTGTGGAGAACTTCAGCTGTGTGTGCGTAAAGGTTTTAACTAATAGTGAGAGGAACAGATGGGAATTTGCAAGAAGTTAACTAGTAAGAAAGTGAAGAATCAGGTGTGACCTTTCTCCTAAATTTCAGATTTTTCAGAACTCTATTTATGGCAGATTCATGAGTAAGAAGTGACACAGTTGAGAAAATCAAACATGAAACTAATTTTTGTTTGGAAAAAAATTGTACAATTCCATATAAATTTTTTATTTGCCCAAAATGCTTGGCAAGACTAACCAGTATGCATTATTATTAAAATATTTATTAAGATATTTTGCACCAGTATTATTGGTCCACAGTGGAAAACAGTGGCAGATTGTCTTTACAGGTTCATAAGAAAAAAATTATATAATATTGCATTTATTATAAAATCCAGTACTTACTGCAGGTTTAGCTGTGTTGCTCTGACGCCTTAATCTCTAGAAAAGAAGCAATACCACAGAATTACAAATAGAGATAGACATGACTGATTTTAATAACTTTCAGTATTTATATCAGCTTGCTTTACTAAGAAAGTCAACGACTACAGCCAAGCATGCATGACAAAAACTCATTCTTTGAACGTTTATGCCACAGAGACACAAATTATATAGTGCTGCCTTTTTGTTTAGGCTGGTGTTTGGCACAAGTATGAATTACCTGACTCTAAAACAAGCATAACCAATGAGAGTTTGACTGCAAGCTGAAGTGTGTATTTTTCTTTTACGATAAAAATCTTTTTAATTAAGTAATCAACCTCAGGAGCCCATAATGTACTGAATTACTATTTAAATGTAGCATAATACTGGAAAAAATGAGCTAAGAGACCCATCAACTATTAGAAAACACCCCTCTACGCTACTCCTCAGTTTGCTCCATCACACTGACGCCAGCGTGTGAGACGTGGTTGTGACTCTACGTGGTATTAAAATAGACTGAATCAAAGCCATTCATAAAAGAGGTGCAAATGGAGGTAAATATCAGTACAGTACGCAGAC
The DNA here is from genome assembly GCA_033459395.1 of Hemibagrus guttatus. NCBI lineage: Eukaryota > Metazoa > Chordata > Actinopteri > Siluriformes > Bagridae > Hemibagrus > Hemibagrus guttatus. The sequence continues at coordinate 8,422,161 of JAUCMX010000017.1, read as the reverse complement.
CACTCTGTGTTAATTTAACACACAAACGATTACTGTGTCAGTGTATTACCATACATCCTGTGTAGATGCAGGACATACAACATAAACATTGAAATGGGGGAAACATTCAGTGTGTGCTTTGCCTGTGTTTGCACACATAAATAAAATAAAATCACTCGTCATACGTCATTTCCTTAGAATGCAATTGCAAACAAACAGCTGTCATAGGCTTACTATTCTTTCAGTGTGCACTTTTATTTAGAAATTATATACAGTATAATGTATGACATGTTTATGTATTTTTGAAAGAGAAATACCCAAAGTGTGCTACATCTGGGCTAAGAATGTACAATCATATGCACTAGTGGCTTTTTTGGTAGATTGATTGCGAGTGAGTTTCACATTAACTTTTGTAGTTACATGATTGACTTGGCAGAAGTTCTCTGTGTATCTCTGTGACTAATAACAAAGGTCTGTCTTAGCAAGAATCAAATGTCACCACAAGTATAGGAACATCTGACAGTTTAGCT